>JAEBUS010000172.1:0-38307 GCA_023014475.1 Amanita pallidorosea | reverse complement strand
TTGCTGTAGGAATGAAGATTCTCGTAACATATAACCTCCAGACGACTTTAGACATAACCAATGGCGCCCGTGGAACCATTGTTAAGATTGTTCTCGATCCCCGAGAAACAATCTCACCAAACCAATCAGTTTGTCGACTGGAATATTTGCCTGTATACGTCTTGGTACGATTGGATCGTACACGGTTATCGAGACTCTCAGGTTTGGATGAGAATGTCATCCCAATCCAACCTATGACAATGTCAATTGGAGTTAAACGAGAAACAGAAAACGGCAAGAAAAACTTAACCATTCGCCGTACCCAGTATCCTATTACAGGTGCATATGCTTTTACAGATTATCGCTCGCAAGGCCAGACAATACCAACAGCTTTAATCGATATTGCACCTCCTCCAAAAGGAACACTATCCCTGTTTAACCTATATGTTGCTCTATCCCGATCTCCAGGCAGGAGCGATGTACGATTATTACGTGATTTTCAGGATAACATGCTATTGAAAAAACATGACCCCAAATTATTACAGGAAGATAACCGACTCAACGATTTAGATGCTTTGACACAAGCATGGTGGCAAAGGGTGTCAATGACAGAGAATTAATCTAGTTACGAGAGTCAGTAGTCATCTTGTGAAATTGAAGTCAAATCTCCATGGGCAAATGATCCCAAAGTCTGTTTCAGTCTCCGTACATAGCTTGATAAGTCCCAGAGGTTGCGGTTGGTTGCAGATGTGCGCGAGAGCTTGGCAGGAGAGGTTATGGTTGGTTGCAGATGCACGTGAGAGGTGCCAGATGATTGCGGTGTCCAGAAACTGTGAGGAGAGGTTGTAAAATTCAGAAAGCGTGATAGGTAGACCATCTGAAGAACCCAGATTGCGTCGTGCTGACATTGTCCCAAAAAGGAAACGTCCACCTCTGTTGCTGCAATTCCAAAGTGACATTCAACCGCATCTGTTGCTCAGTATGAGGGGAAAGGGGATGAAGGAGCGTGGTTGCGAGACCATCGAGGCAACCGACAGTAGCGAGAAGGCGAAAATTTCCTGGTGCATGTGACTGTAACAAATAAGATAAGATAGCTGCGGAGATAATGACAAATCTAAACTGCGCAAGATAAGATAGCTCCGCAGATAGGTCGTGGGAAGTAATTAAGGGGAGAAAGACCTTGCCAAGCAAGTAATTTCGAAGATAAGGCGGGCCAATATATTTTGTGGAGCCATGTGTGGAGCAGATTAAGCGTGGTAAAAGATATACCACGGTTTCCACATTTATGGGGGGAAAGACCTTGGAAGCAAGGTAAAACCAGACTCCTGCCCAGTCTCACGTGAGCTCATTTGGTGCTTGACGATGTTATGTAAGCACTGAGCTCTAGGGAGACTGGCACTTAACACATGTAAACAAAAGCTCGGGTTGTCGACATGTCACAGTAACTGATTGATCAAGTCAATATTTAAGCGGAGATTGTTTCTAAGAATAGTAGACATGCTCGTATGATAGGCATAGCAATAATATTCTACATTCATTTCTCGTTTGCTACTCTTCAGCCTGAGCATGGATGACTTGCACCCCGAGGACAGTACACTGCTACCTGAAAAGGACTACCATGCCGTCTTCCAGATCTTGGATGAGCAAAACATATCAATAATGGAGCTGTTAAATGTGCTACTCACAAATCGGCAGTTCAAGAACCATCCAGCACTGGAAAATTTGCTTGAAAATGCTGGAACTGTTTGTTACAAGTCTTCTAAACCATCACCGGCTGTCGGACTCTGCTCAGGATCAGGCTTGTGCTGCTGTGGAATGCATATATGTGAAAGAAATTGTTAAACTGGTGAAAGCAAGCTCTGGTTGGCACTTTGGCGCACACTGCGCTTCTCAAGGAGATCTAGACTTGTCTAGCTGGGAGCAGATGGCACAGAACTTTACTGTTGCAGCGCCACGTGTAATAATACGAAGACTCAGTCGTTGGGCATAAACGACTATCATTGGATATACCTGTAATAATACGAAGACTACAGTATATCAATATAATGAAAATATAAGTACGAAACAGTAACTCACCTCAGTCGTTGGGCATAAACGACTGAGGGATGATAACGACACTACTGTAATATATAGAGAATAAGGAATGCACAGCCCTGATAGGGCAGTGCGGGCAGACAAAGAACCAGACGTTGTTTCGACGTCTATTGCTATAAATAGAAAGCGTACCAATAATATATTGATGGACCTCGAGCCCATCAAATGTGTCCATCACACGTCACGTGCGCATTACCACGGCGGGATTATGCTTCATCATCAGGACCGGTGAGTACATCTAACACCTCGGTTTTGGAGTCCTCTTGAATCTCCTGCTGATTTCCCTCACGATTTTCCTCGTCCACAGATTGCACAGATTTCACGAGAGTCTCAGTCTCACTACTCCCCCGACTCTCGTCCGCTGGTGCGATATCGAAGGAGACAGTAGGTAAGTCGTTGCGAGAGAAAATGACATTGCGCTCGATGCTGACTGTATGTTTGTCACGCCAAAATATGCGGTGCGCATCACTGGAAAGATCATAGCCAACCCAACGGCCTTCCTTCGCGCGGCCAGACAACTTTCCGCCGGATGTATCATGCACCCAAACGCGGGCACCCCATACAGGGATTGCAGACAACGAGGGGACCTGAGCGTAGATGCGTTCATACGGCGTATCTCCAAAAGGAAGGGCACGAGTCCAAGTGCGGTTGAGTAGGTACGTCGCATGCATCAAGCATTCACCCCAGAGGCTGACAGGCAGACCAGTCATGAGTAACATGGCGCGTACCTTTTCCATCAGCGTGCGATTAAGGCGTTCAGCAACGCCATTGTGTTCCGGAGTGTCATGGACAGTGAGTTTATGTTCAGTACCAGCATCAGCCAGGAAAGCTGAAAATTCAGCGCTCATGTACTCGCCGCCCCTGTCGGTGTGCAAGCACAGAATACTTGCCCGCAACTGAGTCTGTAGCCAGGCAGAAAAACGACGATAGGCTTCGAAAGTCTCGTCTTTTGAACGCAGGAGGTAAATGGTTGTCCAACGGCTCCAATCGTCAGTAAAACTGACGTAGTACTTGCGTCCACCAAGAGACGCAGTACGGGCAGGCCCCCATAGGTCGGAATGGACCAATTCACCAAAGAATTCAGCACGGCGACCCTGGCGAAGGGTAGGCACAGACTTGCGCTGCGACTTGGCAAGTATGCAAGCTCGACATTCAAAATCGGAGACCGCCCCATCTACAGAGACACCAGGGATAAGGCCGGCACGTGCTAACTTCAAGATGGTATGGACCGAAATGTGGCCAAGGCGTTCATGGACTTCTCGTAAGGTGAACCGCTGGATGGCAGTATTGGCAGACATGTTCTGGCGTACATGGTCTACCATATACACACCTCCAGACTTCGGAATGCGGCCTAGGCAAGTCATTTCCTTATCACGTATAACGCATGCATTGTCACCGAACGTAACATAGTACCCAGCATCATCAATACGGCCGATCGAAATCAAAGTGAATCCGAGCGCAGGTGTATACAACACATCTCGAAGACGAATTCGTGTAACGGAAGGATGATTGGGAACAGTCACAATAAGGTCACCGAGACCTTCGGCAGAGAACGATTGACGATTGGCAGCTGTGAGTGCGCGCGGAGCAATTTCGCGGAAATTTATGAAGTCCTTTCGTAGCGGTGACATATGGTGACTTGCACCAGAGTCATACATGTCCCAGTAGAGATCTGGACTCTCATTTTTGACGTATGTAGCAAAGGCAATAGCCCGAGTCGAAACCTCAATAGGCTCAAAGTTCAGTTCATCAACGCTCAGTTCATCAACGGCTAAACCTGTTGCATTAGGTCCATGATCGCGGTCGTCAGGCTGGCGAAAGTTGCTCGTAGCTTCATCAGCACAGGAACCAGCCTCAAAGACAACACGGTATGTTTCAGGCACCGTACCATCAATTTCATCAGGATAGACGAGTTCCTCAAGATCCTCAGTATCCCAGTCCCAGAGGGATTCGTCGTCATCAGCAATAGTCACCAGTGCAGGTAAATCATCATCAGTGAGATCAGGGTTGTCAAAATCTGACAGTCCATATAGCACGTCGGACTCGACCAGATACGCAGACCAGGCACCGGCAATGTCAGAATCTGTAGCTGTGTTTGCAGCACCCCCTTTCGGCTTATACGGAGGAGGTGCGGGTGCCTTCTTTTGCTGATCCGTGCCAGACGAGGGACCAGTAGAAGAACTGACGTTTCCGGAGTTCTTCCTAGGCTTCGGGCAATTGTTTTGTCGATGGCCGCTATCACCGCAGTTCCAGCAGACACCAACGGGTCTCATCGGGCCTCGTCCACGTCCCTTGCGCTGTCCGCCACCAGACCGCGCACCAGGCTTCTCGCTCGCTACAGTAGCTAAAGCAATGGTAGTCGAGAGCTGAGAGTTTGAGATGGGATTCAGTTTTGTTCTGTAAGATTCTCGGCGTTCCCATTCCTCAATTGCTATCTCCATTAAATCTTCTGCTCCTAGACCAACGGGTGTCTCGGTCATGTCTGCATACTGGTTCGCAATCAATTTCTGATTAGTGGAGATTGTCGCCAGGAAGCTAGAGAGCTCCTTGGGTAGGAAATTGATAACCAAAGTTCTATAGTCCTCCTCGTCGAGCGTGATACCGGCGTTAACGAGTTGCTCATACTTCATGCGAACCCGGTCAAATTCCTCCGAAGGTTGGCACCCTTTGCGTATCGCATAGCCATAAATTCCGTGCGTAAGTTTGAGCGCTTCATCATTGACTTTCTAGTGAACTCATTCACAACGCAGCTCCAGATTTCTGCGACAGAGTCTTTACGCATATACTTCGCCCAAATGGAGTCAGGTAACTTCTGCATCAGAAGGTACCGTGCTAAGTTTTCTCGTTTCTGCCAGGCTTTCAGGCTCGGATCGCTTTGTGACTGTAAGGGTGCGCCAGGAACAAAGAGATACGGGTTTGGTGTCTGTTCCATCAAAATGACCCCAGACATCTTTCTGGGTCACAGCAATGGTAAAGCGGTTTTGGAACATAACCCAATTCGAACCGGTAGCCTCAAGCTTGTCCACGGCAGCGGCAAAGTCAGAGAGCGATGGCATACTTGCAGAGGTAGCAGTAGACATAACGGCAATATAGTATGTCTGTGATCTTCAGTTTCAAAAGTTAAAGGCGGGGCCCATAACCTGTAATAATACGAAGACTCAGTCGTTGGGCATAAACGACTATCATTGGATATACCTGTAATAATACAAAGACTACAGTATATCAATATAATGAAAATATAAGTAAGAAACAGTAACTCACCTCAGTCGTTGGGCATAAACGACTGAGGGATGATAACAACACTACTGTAATATATAGAGAATAAGAATGCACAGCCCTGATAGGGCAGTGCGGGCAGACAAAGAACCAGACGTCGTTTCGACGTCTATTGCTATAAATAGAAAGCGTACCAATAATATATTGATGGACCTCGAGCCCATCAAATGTGTCCATCACGCGTCACGCGCGCATTACCACGGCGGGATTGAAGTTCAACACCACGCCTGTGGTCACTTCTTGATACATTGCTCTTGGCTTGGAAGCACAAGGATTCTCTCATCCTCGATTGGGATGTGATGCTTGTCAATGGCCCTGACTCTGAATGCTTGGAAAACTATCAGCTAGATGAAGACGAGGTATTATTAGAAGGAAATGCACACTTGCCATCACAATCAACTCTCCCTCGAAAACAAAGGTTATTAAATATTGTACAAGTGTTTTCACATCATCTATCACCTGCCGCTGACAGTGGGTTGATACAGAAAAAAATAGTTATCATTAGTATCCTGATGCAAAGTTCGAATCAAAAGGCAAACAGTTTCCAGAGTGTAATAGGCATATTTCTTCACTCAACTGGTACTCTGCAACGTGTTATCAATGCTTTATCATGCATGGGCATCTGCATTGCTCAAACAACAATTCATGCTGCAATTAACTTGCTTTCGGGTAATGCTGCAGATGGGATTTGCAAACTTGGACAGACTCTCCTTGCTGCATATGCCTATGACAACGTTGATGTAGACCTAAAGCCATCAATGCTAGTCGTTGAAAAAACAAATGATACTCTCCAACACATGACCTCCGGCCTTTTATTCCCTCTCCAGCATGGTGCTACAGTACAGGATCTGGCATGCTCTGATGAACTGTGGCAGATGTCTATGCTTAATCCATTAAATTATTGCACAACTACACCAAAGAAGACTTACCATCACCTGGTTCAGCTATTTTGTGATCCCATTGGTATCCCTTCGACTCATTATACCTTCAATGTCTGGGTCTTCCTCCATGACTTGATCAAGTATATTGAAGGCTTCAAATACTTGAATGGTCAACTTGAAGACCCCGAACTTCTGGAGGCAATTCCTGTAGAGAAAACAAAGATAGTACCTGCATACACAATGGATGTTAACAACTCCACAGTAAGTGGAAACATTCAGGCTATTAATCGTCTATTGGAGCAAGGAGGCATTGGCAGACCTGATGACGAGGATATGGTTGACATCAGCAAACATGTTATCATTGTACACAGAGATCTTGGTACTGGAAAGCAAATCAAATCATTGCTGCTATGACGGTCAATTGAAGACCAACCTTGGGAACGGTTCCAGTTTGTCAAGTTTTGTCCAGGTCTCTTCCATACAAAAATGGCCTGCATTGATGCCGTATGGCGTATTTTTATCAAGCCCAAGCTGGGGAGACAAGATGAAACATCATTAATAAAGGATATTGCAGTTATTCGAGCAAAGCAAACTGGTTCCATTATCTCGAAATGTAGATTTCAGCAGATGCATCAAGTTGTTCAACAGGTTGGCACTGTTTGTCAACTTGATTGCTGGCGCATTGCTTTGCAGCACCATTTCCCATCATTCACAAGCCTTGAGGAGTTTGCGAAAAGCAAGCCAAAGCTTGAAGACTTGAAGATGATAGCAGAGTGGCTGGTTGAAAACTTTGTTGATGACTGCAAGATTTCTGCTGCCCAACTGAGACCTGAAGACAAGTGTGATCAGCAATTCGAAAATGTGGCCATCATGCATCAATACTTTTTACTTTATGAGGAATTCACTTTCGCCTTGAACTATGGTGATATTGCTCACTTCGAGAAAATGCTGCTCCCATGGATCCTACTATTCAAGGCAACAGGCAAACACATATATGCCACTGAAATGGAACAGTTTCTGCTTGATACTCACTTCGCCTGTCCTGAACAGCTGCAGTAAGTCATTTGCATGGGAGATTGTTCATGTATTGATCCTAGTTCTGTGTTATTCCTATCAGCCACATCATACACTATAACATACTTGTAAATCCTACTGGGAAACGGGGCAAGTTTTGTGGCACAGACTGGTGTGTCAAGCTCCACAATATGTACATCAAGGTCAATTATGGTGGTCAAGGTTCTAATCGAAGTGTGAAGCAAATGATCTCTGAATCGGCATTAGTTCCTATAGGACAGCACACAAGACAGTAGAGCAGACTTTGTTGACTCATTCAACTCTGGCACATGCCGAGCCAGACATCAGGAAAACTATTCGCGAGCTTTGTCTTAGCCTCTTACGGTGTTCGCCCCATGAATTTACCCCAGGCCAGAAAAGTAAGCTTTGTATTCCCGATATGCTGAACAAGGGTGCCGAGTTAATTCAGAACAAAATTGCTGAGCATGACATAGAGAGTGGGGAAATCAGTGACGAAACACAACCAGAGCTGGAGGATGTCATTGGGAAGCTGTTGTAGAGTTGTACATGAGCGTAGACTGCATAGGGACACTGTAGTTTTGTAATATGCTGGAATAGGCAGGATCGACAAATGGCATGACGGTTTGTCCATTGGGATGTGTGAAAGTACCAGGCGTAGCAAGAGACGGCTTGGTGAAAGACAGCGTAGCAAAGGGGAGCATGGTGGCAAAGGGCGAACTAGCATGCGACAGAGAAAAAGACAGTGGTACTGTAGTACTAGTGAAAGTTGAAACAGTTGCTGGAGATGGAGCGAAAGATCATGTTGCAGTATCCATAGCTGCTGGTACCTGATTTTCTTTTTGTTGATTTACTGGGCAATTGCGATTACGTGCTAGTTGAATGTTGTAAAGAGTACAAGACACAGAAAAGTAAACTGCTTACAATTATGACTGGTCTGTTGACAGAGACTGCACCTTCCCATTTGGCGTTTGGAGGTTGTTGGATTTGACAATGCAAGTGTTGAAGAACCTGGGATAACTGACTGAACAAGCTGAGATGACTGGGATGGTGTGTTTGTGAGATCTACAACAAGTGTTGAGGCATGTTTGGGTGGATACCATTTGCGGATGATGTCAAGGATTGTTGTCCCATATGTACTTGCTGAATCCCACTTGGTTTCCTTCTGAAGATCTTTGATCATTTGAATCTTGTTAAAGTGTGCACAGTCAACAATACGATCCTGAATTGTTGTTCCCATTACAAGCCCTGGCCCTAGGCACTGCAAATGCACATCCCATATTGACACTTCATTTCATCATGCCTCCATGATTCTAAGTCAAGGCAAAGGCCATCATCTGTCTCGTTGCTTGCATATTTAGCGATAGACAAGCGTGGTGGTCATTGGCTGGACTTGCTTATAGCCACATCAAACCGTTCAAAAGCTGTTGGATTGTGGATGTCACAACACAGCTGAGAGACATGAGGACCACAGCGACTGCATCCAATAGGTGATTCGGGGTCACATTCAAGGTGAAGAAATACTAAAAATTAGGACACAAGAACATATTTGGTGGAAATCCAAATAAAACACACCTGATCGATTGTCCTGGAAAGCATTCATTATAGGAATACGACGGCATCCACATCCTTGATGCTCTGCATTGATGAGTTCATCAACATCAGAATCGAGAGCTCGCTTATTTGAGCCGCTATTGGACCAATTGACCTGCTCATCATCACTGCTCAAAACGTCAAGCAGTTCAACAGTTTGTTCTTCAGATTTGATGAGATCCATGGCACCAGTCCCTTTTTGACGTTTGCCAGATATGTCAATATCTTGTTTGTTGGATGCAGGCCGTTTTTGTGTCCTTGCTCGTTCTGCTTTCTTATGACGCTCTGGGTCAAGATTCTCCTTGTCCGTGAAGAGAATGGCATCTCCTGTGAGCACTTGGTCACATACGCAGCGACCAAAGCATTGCCAGATTGTTGACAAGGAGCACGAAGTACCCCAGTTGACAATGGTCATTATCTTTGGTAAATCCATGCCCTAATTGCTTATTTAGCAATGAAATATGAAGAAAGGATGTATAGCTTACCATTCCAAAAGAGTCTGTAGCCATCAGGCCCCGGATTTCACTGTCACCCAAGCTAATGGTTTCCCATTCCTTGAAGTGGTCAGACATATTGGAGTTGAACCATTTGATGTGGTCCCTGTATTCAGCAGGTAGAAGGCCACGCAAATAGAATGCAGCATTGATGGATTCAGGGATACTGTCAAAAAATACAATAAAAGTTGGCGGTGGGAGACCAGGCTGCCAGTCCTGCAACAAGAACTTCAAGTCTGAAAACGTGTTGTGAGGATTACAAAAAGTGCAAACAATGATGTTGATATTAGGGCGATCAATGGAGCAACGTGAAACCAAGAAATTTTCTTCCTGAAGGCCAAGAACGGTTTTGATATCTGTGATGATAGACGGAGTCATCGTAGCTGATGTAGCCATTATAGTACAAGGATAATGTTGAAGGTGCCAAAGTCACCCAAGCTCATGGTATTCGGGGCGAAACATACCCCATTGAGATATACAGTGGGCCTTGTCAATGATAAGGCTGATAACCAAGCTCATAAAATCTTTGTTCTTGAAAAGTTCTTCAAATATCCTCCCAGTTTCATTAGTGCCTCAGGATTAACAACAATGACACAATATCTGAATGATAACATTGCCTGAGTAGCTGAGCAACAATCACAAAACCTAAGCAATAGACATACCTGACAATTCATGCATGTTGCATCACTTGATGGGATAAAGATTCCCTCAACTCCCACTTTCCTGAGCGTCTCCACGTTCTGTTGACCAAGAATATTAAGTGGCGTCACAATGATTTGAATGCCGTTTGGACGAAAATGAGCAGCAGCCAAAAAGTTAAGGTTTTGCCCATGCCCGTCCCTGCTATTGAGATATGTCCCGGATGCCTTCAAGAATGGCTTGACAAATGTTGGCCTGCCACAGGCATGGTTGCTTTCTGAAGACTTCAAAAGCTTTGCACCATATCTCATCAGCTGATGGGATTGATGTGAGTCGTCCCAGCCTTTCCGTTGCTTCAGGGACGCTCCCCCATGTGCCATCATTCATATCTGTACTGATATGATCATCAACCTGACAACCAAAGCTCTCAACGAGCACTTCGTACCAGTTCCTACCCATACTTGGCGCACTGACAGGAAAGCCACACTCAGCAAAATGGTTGAATGTTCGGCAGACAAAATATAGATTTACATAAGCCAGATGTGACACAAAAGCTGCTGCCGAGCATTTGTTTACATGTGTTAAGTGCCAGTCTCTCTGGAGAGAGCAGCTTACATAAGATTGTCAAGCGTCCAATCTCGGAAGTGAGACTGGGCAGGAGTCTGAGGTAAAACATTGATTATATGACAGATTAGATAAGATCCAAGATGTTTCCCACAGTGCGGAACACATTGTGCATGGATGTTTTTTTTTTTTTGGATGGAAATGTATATTGAAAAGGTAACATGAGACAAAATAGACTACATACTAAAAGAGACAACGGAGCCATAGGGGCCCGCTCGTAGAGGTATCAAAGAAAAGACTGTGCTACAGGAGTGTTTACCTCAAGGGTAAATGGTACTAGTCGCAAAAAAGTGGCAAAAGCCAACTCGAGTCCAATCGATGCATCTGGTGCACCTGCGTCAATATCCTGGAAGGATCCTGCAGAGGGGTTGTCCTTTAAAAAAGTAGCTAGAGCTGCAAAATTGTTCTTCAAACGCAAAAAGGAAAAAATAGAAGGGAAAAGGTTCCTGTACCATGCGCACTTACACAAGATGTGGGAACGGGTCATGGGTGGTTGATGTCTGCACACGGTGCAGTCTTGAGCGGCAGTCGGGTGGAAGCGTTGTTGGTAATCCATGGCCGGAGGCAATGCACACAAAGCGCAAGAAAAGGGCGGGGTCATTGTCACACTTGGAGATGAAGCGCTTCTTGGCGGAGCCAAGTGTTGGGAGTACGGCACGTCGAGAGCCTTGAAAGCATAGAAGGTTGTTGCCTCGATAAGACTGCGAGGCCCACATCAGGCACCAGTGGACTCCCGCCATGCATTTGGACCTCTGTTGTTCCGCAAGTCGGGTCACAAAGGGTTGGACAGCGGTACTCTGATAGGCGCCTACAAATTGGTCTACTGCCTCATTTTCTGGGATGCCACAGTGACTCGGACACCAAGAGACTGTGAGGGTGTTGGTTGGGTTGGCTTTGAGCCACGCGCAAAGCAAGGAGGAGAAGTGGAGAGCGATGTGTTGGCCATCAACAAGATTGGTGTTGAAAACTCCCAGGGCGGCAGCTTGATTGTCGACCAGCACAACGTGGTGTCCAATGGCGTGGGACGTCAGGAGGTGTTGGGCAAGCAGCTCAAGCGCTTGCATTTTGGTCTCATAAGAAGAGGAGGCTGGGACACAACGCGCATTGGCCGTGGAAGGTGTGACGAAACTGGCTACACCGATTCGGTAGAGAAAAGCCATTGGTTGCAGTGAGCATATGGTCTGGGGAGGATCTCCAGCTGGCAAGGGTGTTGAGAAAATCTGAGAACCACAGTTGCCACTGTGATTCCTCACCCCCCATGGGGGGGTGGTCAAAATGCGCGAAATGGATACACGTGCCCTTGTAGAGGTCTCTGAGGCGGAGTCCTCGGACGTTTTCAGGATTTGTTGGTGCAAAAGGTTTGTCCAGTCGATGACCTACGGAGGCGAAGGCCAAAAACAGATTGCTGGGGAGTCTCGAGTTGCGTACGCGGGAGCGAGCGAGAGAACGGGCGTGGGCCAGAAGGGTGACAAAGGGGGCCACAATCTGCAGCGGGTGTTTGGCGTCAAGCGTAGCAAGTCGCACTGCAGCTCTGTGGAGCAGAAGATCGCATGTGACATGAACCAGAGGTAGGCCTAGCAGATATTCGAGTGAGCCCAAGGGCGTAGTACAGAAGGCGCCAGAGGCCCATATGACTGCCACATGCTGAGCTTTCCATATCTTGTGGAGGTGACATTGAATACCCGTGCCACCCATCTGGTACCAAAGTGGGAGAGTACAAAAGAAGGGGCCAGATGCAAGACTTGACAATTTGAAGCTGACGGGAGGTCGGGAGGCTGCGGACCACGTTCCCAATCATGCGTAGTGCGCTGGTGAATGACAGGGCCTTGTTAGCATAGTACTGTACATGGTAATCAAAAGATAACTTAGAATCAAAGAAAAAACCTAAGTAGCGCCAAAGGTTCTGAGGTTGAATAACCGTAACCGTACTGTCGGTGTTACAATCACACCTCAAGTATGCTTATGTACAACCCCAATCCCTATGCAGTACGTTTTTCTCATCACTATGCTCTTCTTACTTCGTCAAATATGCCAGAGTCCCTTTTATCACATGCTTATCACTTTTATCACATGTAACATTCCTTTAACACATGCCAGCGTTTATTATCACATGCCTACCTTTATTATCACATGTCTATGCACTCCTGTACGCGTATATAAACCTTGCAATCCATAGACTGGATCTCCAGTCTAGTTTTAACGGTCAAACGTTTGACTGAACTGTTAGCTCATCTCAGCACACTCTCACTCTCAGTCTTACACTCGTGTAGTAGCTTGGCTGTTCCTTGAGAAGGCCTTGCTCTCGTCATCCTTGAGATTGACAATCTAAACAGCTTATAGGTGTAACAGTCGGGGTTGCGTAGGGAGACTGACGAGGCCGCGATGCAAGTGTCTTGAGAGTGGTCTATGGAGCGCACTATGGTGTGGCAAAGGCGTCGTCTTCTGTCAGAAGCGGTGGCGGCCAGTTTCTTGAATGGAGTGAAGGTGATCAGTTCCGTCTTGGAAGGCTCAAAGACAATGCCAATGTAGCCGAAGACTTTCACAGCAAATTTGTAAGTGTTTTTGAGGGCGCATAGGTTCCGGTCCAAGGAAGTATCCGAATGCGCAAAGGCGTAGTCGTTGATGTAGGAAGGGACCGCCATGTGTGCCATGGTGCAAAACGGAAAGTGAGCCCAGAGAAGTGGTGCCACATAGAGGTTGGATATGATGGGGGAACCAGGACATCCTTGAGGAGTGCCGAACCCTGCCGGCATCAGTTCCAAAGATGCACATCCCCACACAAAAGAGGTCAGCCGATCTGAGTAGTAGGAATTGAGGAGACTCAGCAACGATGCCAGGAAACCCTGCTTGTGCAACATAACTAACAAAACCTCCTTCTGTATTGAGGGGAAGTATTGCGCCGCATTGATGGCCAAGCATGACGTGAATTTGCCTGCATCGCAGGCTTGCTGTATCCAGTTGACCAAGAAAACGCCTGTGTCTGTAGTGGAGCAGTGCTTGAGTCCGCCGAACTGCAATGGGTGGAGGAGGTCTTGGCTGATGGCGTCGAGTTGCATACAAAGGGCGATGATCTTCATCAGAAGCTTGCCAAAGCAATTGAGGAGGGCGATGGGGCGATAGTTCTTCATTTGCATATAGTCATCACGTTTTGGCTTCAGAATGATGACCATTGAAGATTCTTTAAACTGTGCTGGCCAATGATGCAAGTTGTAGATGACGTTGTACAACACGACGAGTGATTGGGCAAAAGAGGTGTCTCATAGGCAGGCCTTGACGATGCACCAGGAAATGTGGTCCGGGCCAGGAGCAGAGTTGTTACTGCACGTCCGGGCGGCCTCTCGTGTCTCATGGAGTGAGAATGGGTGCCAGGAGCGTTCCTGTTTGCTGGGGAGGGCTCGGATGAAGGTCCAGTTTGGAGGGCGCTGTGCCTGTTGACTGACGAACTGGTCATGGGCAGCGTTCCAGAGTTCCAGTAAGGATCGGACTGGGATGCCATCAACGGCCACATGGGGGAAACGAGGTGGGGAGCAGTCTTTTGTCCAGGCGAGGCAACTCCAGGGGTCCCCATCGGCACATAGCTGATCAATCTTTTCATCAAAATTTTTCGCTTAGCTTTGCGGCACACAGCAGTGAAACGAGCACAATTGCCAGGTGAAGGATCCTGATCCACAGCTTCCAGGGCGAGGTGGCACTCCTGAGAGAACCACCTGTTTGGCTTACTGTTGGGTTTGGGGGAACGCACAAAGGTGCGCCAGGCCTCTTGTAGCCTGAATATAGTGCATCGCAGCGTTGTTGAGCCAACCCTGTAGAGAAGTCGATGGCCATACACTTGAGTATGAACGCCATCTCAGTTTCAGAGTCCGCTGGGATGTACGGAGGACGCCGGGTATCCGAATCTGAATCGTCTGCGGAAAAAGTCAGTATGATGCGATGGTGGTCAGAAAGGGGGCCAGCAAAGGCCATATCCAAAAATTGTGTATTGGCGCAGATCTCCGAAGAGATCCACACCAGATCCAGGACCCATGGTGTGGCCCCACGCCGATACCACGAAGGTACGGCGTGGTCGTTCATGCACTGCAGCCCTGCCAAGGAGCATGCCACCAAGAGGTCTCCAGCCTTGGGGTCGTCCTGAGTGACCGATGTGTCCCATGCCGAGGAGTGTAGATTGAAGTCGCCTTGAAGAACTGCGATGTTCAGAACACTGTCAAGGTGGGTCAGTAAAGCATCCAGCATGCGCCAAGAGGCTGGATTCCTGTAGATGTTAATAAACGAATGGGACAGCCCATCCGAGGGCCTCGTAAGAGTGAAGTAAATAATGTTCGGCTCCCTAAAGAGGAGCATGTTGACCGAAAGATGATAAACCGCATTGACTCACGTGCAGTGTAGGTAAACTGAAACCTGGGAGGTGGGGTGTATGTCTCGGTATCCTTCAATGGCGACCCACGCTGGGTGCGCGGATGAGGTCCCCATTGGGGCGAGAGCTGGAGGTGACCCGCCATAAGTCACGGACGGGTGATTCTTGGATGAAAATGATGTCGATATCAGTTTGTAGCTTATCAAGTAGTGCAGAGAGCGTCTGAAAAGAATGTTGGACATTAACAAACAAAAACCGGAGGGAGTGCGTGAATCTGATCATGTGGCATACTCGTTATCAGCAGGGTCGCCGTCTCCGTATAAATCAAGAGCGTGGGCCAGGTCCTCTTCGTCGAGGACTTCGTCAAGGCGCCCTGAGGGGGGTTCGAGGGCCGGGTCGTGCACGGATGTAATCCGTTTCAACAATTGGTGTAGTGACCATGTGTGCTAGTGAAAGAGTGCGGATGGCAGTGTGGGCTCCCTAACGCTGTCTGGCTGGTGAGGTGCGCACAGCACACCTCGCTTCGTTCGCGTAGACTACGTTCTACGCACGCCTCAAGTCTCAGCTGACTTAGAACTACCATCTATGTGGACAGACAGAAATTTGGGACCACATATATACTCTAGTTGGCAGCAACCACATGGTGACATTTATTGGACTTTAACTTTGAGTCGAAAGAAAGGATTTTGTTTCTTGATCAAACGACGTAACACGACCTTTTTGCAGTGCGCGGTACAAGCCTCGAACTCAGGTTGATGTGTGAGTGAATCACACAGTGTCTCGCATTTCTCCTTTATTTTTTCCAAAAGCTTGCATTTGTCAAAGTCAGGCGTGTTACAGTGGAGAAAGACCATAACTGCCTACATTGTCGTCAATGATGCGAACGATCTGGCCCCCTTCTTGGGGACAAGCAATTTCCGGCGCAACAATGGCCACCCCCAGTGATGGTACCTGGACATACTGGTTTGTAAGAATGTCCTCTTTTTCCCCATCTTGATGAAGATACTGAGACCCTTGTGGTAATACCCTAGCATTGAGAAGCTGATCGTTCTCGCGATTTGTTGGTACACCTGCATCTACAAAAAGTCCTGCGCCTGGTCAAGTCACGCCCGGTCACGTCAGGGCACATCAGGTCTTGTGCGGTTCGCCCTGCCTGCTGAAGCTTGAGAAAACTCGGGGCCCTTCTCAGGTCACTTCCACGCTAATGCCTGGCGCGGCCTTGCGATGTTCGCTGCGCCGGACCAGGCATTACCAGGCCATTGCCTGCTGCCAGTTCTCGTTCTCGTTTCGCTCCTTGCTTTTTGCTCTTTGCTCGTTCAAATGATTAAAAACATATATATTTATTCCTCATTACAATAATACAATTTGTACGATAACGAGCGCATGCGAATTCTGTAGCAGAAGTGAGACAAGATTCCGTAAAAACAATTGGCGGAGTACTCACCTATTACAAAGTTTTCTTGCGTCTGGTTGAACGTTCAGACGGTGTTACTGACTTGCGCTTCTTCCGGTCTGTTGGACAGCATTTCCACGTCTGGCGTTGCGATGGAACTGCTGCTGGAGGTGCCGAAGCCCGAGGCATTGTGTGCAAAGGTATTTTGAGCAGAGTGATTGGAAACAAAGCCACAGTTGTTGAGAGAAAAGCTGCCGTCATTGGGATTGGGGCTGAAGTTGTTGCCCATCGGAGCAAAGCCATTGTTGGGACTCAGAGTAGGGTTGAAGCCGTTGCCAGTACTAGAGAAGCTCTTGCCACGAGTAAAAGTGTTGCCATGAGTTGTTATGAGCTCACGCCCCTAAGCACAACCCACACATCCCCCCTAGGGGGCCCACAGGCCTCGTCGCTGGCCAGAGGATAGAAAGGAGACGAAACGCGATAGTATTGGGGTAGAGAGAAACTATCTGAAGTCTGGGGAGACTCCAGCTACATTGTACCTACTTATATACCACTCTATGAGGACCCCTTGCGACTCCCAGACCCACCGGCACTCCCTCAGCCTGACTCACTCCTATTGTTCTTGGTGAGCATGTGCTTGGGCGCTGCCGCAGTTGCTGCGCATATGAGCGCATATGGGCGCAGCCGTTCTGACTCCACTCATAGACCTCTTCTGGACTGCCCTAGACCCTGACCATAAGGAGCAATGCCTTGAGGCATTGTGCGTTCCCATCGCGATCTTTTATAGACATGCGCGCTGTCTTGCGCCTTCGTCTGATGCGTGATGGCTTGATGCGCTGATCCTCCTGATGCACTGATGCCGAGTGTGATGCCATCAAGGTGGCGATCCACCTTCCTAGTCCAGCTGTCCTTCCGTATATAGTATTGGATGGTTTCTCCAACCATCGTCTTGCCCTCTGGTGAGTGCTCCCATGCGCTGACTCAACCGTTGGTGTCCCATAGTATCCCATAAGGCCCCAGGCCTGTTATAATGTGTATAGAAGTCATCCCAGATGACTGTAAGGCAAAACCGAAATTGAGGGGCTAGGATTGCAATCCTAACATGAGTGAGCTGGAAGCCGCTGTTTGGACTAGGATCAAAGCCGCTACCGGGAGAGAAGCCATCACTAGGACTGTAGTTATTGTTTTGAAACATTGTATTGAAGGTTTTGAGACGGGGATCAAGAGATGCATCGGCGCCCTGAGAGTATGATTGTGGTGTCCATGGTCCCTTTATAGTTGATGTTAACAGTGAGCAGCAATTTTTCAACTGATTACCTGAGGTATATTCATGCGTCGGTTATCAATGGGTGACGAGCTTGGATTCAACAGATCTGGTACACGTTGTTCCGGACTCCAAGAGGCTGAGCAACTTTGCGAATGGTTGGCACTTTGCAAATTGCTCTCCTGATCTTCACCTCCTGGGCCATTGTTGCTGTCGTCACGGTTGTCCATGACATTTCATCGTCTGAGTCGCTTTCAGTCTCGCTTTCATTTGTCTGTACTTTGCGCCTTAATTCCTCAAAGTTGCATTCTCTGTGAACTTAGGTAGTGCTCATCAGTAGTTATATATTAAAAACGGACCTGTCATAGCGTTGAAAAATATTCTTGACTAGAGGATGTTCATCATTGCTTAGGATTGTTACAATCCTGTTGTAGAAACCCTCGAGATCAAAGCCGTCAATTTCGGTGCTCCATTGATTGGATGATGCAATAGTGAAGCGAGCCTGTAAATGTTCAGCATAAAGGATTAACAAAAATATCATATACCTGAGTTGCGGCATATGCAATTGTATGCTTGTTGCTCTTAGTGAAGTAATTTTTCCCAATTTTGCAGTGGCTGTCTTTCAATGTGATGAGACTGGGTTCGCAAGCTGTCCTGGGACCTGTCATAATGTGACGATAGACGCGAATGACAATGTGGCCTTCAAGGAATCCGATGATCTTGTTTAATGTGTCATAGCGTTGAGACTCGTCATACAAGAATGTTGGAAAGTCGCTTCCTTTAATTTTACGCTCGCCATTCTTCACTTGCGCTATGAAAAGCCTGTAAGAATTGCATGAGTTACAATTGTAACAGACGTTATGTTGTACTTGGGATCGCTTTCAAACTCTTGAAGTTCGCGCCGAGGACAAAGGAGACGTGCCAAATACTTGTGGTTAAAGCCACAGGTTGTACTCTTGAGGTTTTTGCCTCCAGAAGTTGCAATTGGCGGCAGGACAGCTTCGTTTTTGTAGTCGAGCGGGAGATAATGGATGATATCTTTCTTGAGTGTTTTTGTATCATCTGAGCGCGAATTGGAAGCTTTTTCATGCATCTGACAGCCAAAATGAGTCAATAAATGCGCATATATATGACTCACAAAATTAATGAATGTATCCAGGCCATCAGGAACCTCAACAATCTCTTGCAGTAAGACCAGCCCATCAGGAATCATCTCCATGATTCGGTCAAAACATTCCAGCTCCTTCTTGACGTCGTCCCTATTACACTTGTAGCACATTGTAGTACAGTAGTTAATATGAACTTACTCTTTCTGTTTTGATAAATGCGCTGCACGCCGCGTATTCTTGTCAACAGGTGCAATTCGGAACCAGATGCCGGCGCTTAGGACGTTCTTCACTCGGATGAATGGGTTGATTCCAACTGGTATCCATCGGCCGATTGTATGGTATAATGAAAGCCGCTGCCTGCCATTCAGATGAGTAAAGCTTTCCATCGATAATGAATGATACTCACATGGTTTCCTTACTCACTGTATTATGAAGGTATTCCTTCATGTCTTTTATCAAGCTCTGAGCTCGAAGGGTTCCTGCGTCTTCATCATTAGACTCTCTGTCCAACTCCAAGTCTGACAACATTGTGGGAATTGGAAAAGGTTCGACGCGTGGATGTGACCATGCGGTCACATGTTTTATTTCCCATGCCACATGACTGCGCCCACCACACGACGTGTTGTCACATGTCCTAATTCCCATGCCATGTGACTGCGCCCAGGTCAACCATCACACGACGCGCCACCCAATGGGCAAGTCAAAAAGGAAGAAATACAAGTGTTGTACCCCCAACTGCAATGTCGCTTTTTCATCCTCCACTTCCTTGAATAACCACAGATGCTCTTGTGGCCAAGATCTAACATCGGTTCTCACCATACGCATAAAAAGGTACAAAATTCAGCAGGCTTTGAGCAAGAAGCAGAACGAAGCAAACAATGCACCCACCAATGCTGCAGGACCATCCAGATGCACTCAGGATACTTGGTCTGATGTGGATATAGACTCACCATCTATAGAAATGGGTGAGGATACTGTTGGCGAACTGTCACAAGTGCCAACACAGGTGCGCTCTAAACTGTTATCATGTTTTCTTTATCTAACTACTGCTAAAACTAGCTAGAAACACATGTACGACATAGTGCCCATATGAGACATCCACCAGCCATTGTTCCATGATGTATTACCCCCTTCGCCGCCACAACCAGACCCATGTCAGTTGGGCTCCAAACCAGCCAATGCCACCATCCCTTTGACCTTCCCACCCCCTGTTCGAATTCGCGTTTACGATACAAAACCAAATACGTTCCAAATATTTCGGCGGTATTTGCATGGTCACCCATCTATTTATCCAACGGCACCCACCACTGCTGAGCTTCTCAATTCCCCACATTACGAGCACATTCAAACCACTGAGACGCGTCCCTGGTGGTCCAGTTTTGGGCCATCTTTGAAATTTGTTACGGAAAACAAACTTGGGCCGTTTGACAACACTTCCATGCTACTGTTGATGAATTGGATTCACACAGGGATGAATTCCAAATCCAATCCAGAGGTTAATCGATTGGTACATGAAGTTTTACGTGCACCAGGGTTCAATGTCAACGATTTAGCCAATTTTAATGCAATAAAAGAAAGTCAGCGGCTCGACAAGTTCATCGATTCAAAGACGAACCTGAAAAACACCTTATTTAACGAGCAGGATGGTTGGATTGAATCAACCGTGATGCTTTCACTTCCATGTGAAATCATAAGCATAAATCAGAATCAGACGCACCAAGATTTGAAGTCAAGGGCATGTTCTATCGACGGCCATTGGCAATCATCAAGGCAGCTCTCCATGACCAAGTAGTCGACACATACCATTGGGTCCCATATGAAGAATACTGGCAACCGAGTGTTGAAACGGATGTAATCCGTTACACACACGATGTGTTCCGCACCGTGGGAAACATCTCGGATCTATCCGATCTTATCTTGGATGGGACCGATCTTATCTAATCTGTCATATAATCAATGTTTGTATATGTGGACATAATTATAGAGTTCACTGCTATTAATATCTTGACAGATATTATAGAGTTAGACAGATATTATAGAGTTTGACATGTGTCAAACTCAGACAATAGCGCACCATGTGCATGACTGTGCAAAGCTGTGTTCCACACAGCTATTGACACAGCAATGACTGTGCATTAGCAAGCACAATAGAAATGATCAGTCAGCGCTACTAATATCGCTGACATCAGACCAGTAGATAGACTGTATAAATACCTCAGTACTTAGACGTCAATCTATATCCTCTGCTCTACTAAGTGATCGCTCTACAGCGGACTTAAGTGACTACTACAGCTACCAGTAAGTGTTAACTTACTCAGCTCTACTATTCTGCTGTGCTCCTGTCGGTTGTTGCTTCGACAGGTTATGGGCCCCGTCTGCTCGCAGACCTGATGGCTGACCTATGACATCATTTCGCTTATAAGCGAAGTGGCTGTGCGCACCATGCTGTCATCGCACAGGAGATAGCGTCACCCGCTTTTGGTATCACCAAACAGGAAATTAGGTTTGTTAGTAGTGCCCGTAGCTGTACAATATTGTAATCACCGTCATGATTGCTGACGTAACCCCAGGAACTCACCGGTAATATGAGTATGCCTCGATCTTGACAGAGATCTGCAGGCACCACCTGGAGAGGTGTGAGAATAATACTTAGTATGGCAAACTATACCAGCCCCGGGTTTCTGTGTTACCCCGGTCAATACCAAAACCATAATTCCGGATCTGTTGATTTTATCCAGATCTGGGCCGGATGTGAATTCCGGCTTATCAACATTCTCCGGATTTAGGGCCGTCTATGACGGATAAAGATCGGATCGGGTTCTGTCCCGTCCCCCGATCAAAAGGCTTCGCGCCCCCCTATTGGCCGTGAATAATTAAGCGCTTATATCAATATATGGGTTTTCGTCCCATTGTTCCGATTATATTATGTAATTATTCTGTATAAGGGTCGTGCTGCTTGGACCTTGTTCCATGGTACACGCAGACCAGCGGCAGGCACGAGCTTAGCTTCCTGCTTAGAAATAGGATCGCTCCTTAGCGGCACTAGTACATTTCTAAAAAGTTACATAGTGATGGATTTTCGCTGTCAGGGAATTTGATGGAGCCCTGAAGCACTCCTGAAAAGGCTGGATCCCTTTTCTGGCGATGAATTGAGAAGCCAAAAGCGAGTCTCAAGTCTCTGTCATGGGATCTATCTGTGTCCCATAACCGGAAGTCATGACAAAAAGCGCCAGCCTCTGCTATATTTAGAAAGTAGAGCTGACACACTTTTTTCAGACTTCAAACCAAACCAAACCAACTCTCACCGTATTTTTTATATTTTTGAAATATATAAAATGTTTTTGTCAACAACGTTGCCTCTTCCTCCGCCGCCGCCATTGCCAAATCTGGCAATAACTCGTCCTCTTCCCCGTCTTCTACCAAATCTGGCAATTCTGCCAGTTTTGGCAATTCAGTTGGCAACCCTGCCAACTCCGGCAACTCTGTGGTCTCCACAGATCCGTTTTTAAGTTCCAAATCGGGAACTCTGGTCGGAAGATTGGGTATGGGATCTTTCCCTGAAGACGTAATTGATGTTGATGTTGTCACCAACAATGTCAACAGGCCTTTCTTGGCTTAGAAGCTGATAAAAAAGGCAAGAAGGTGATTGCCCAATTTAAATTAGGCAAAATCACCATGTCTAATATCTTACGCAAGCGCGATGTTGGCCATCAGGCCAAAAATATACGCTCGCCTAGCTCCACATCTCCGGCAATTCCGGAGACCCCTAAAGTGAAGACTCCGTCTTCACTCCCTTCCTTACGCACACCGTCCTCATCATCCTCCCCTGTTATCAAACAGGAATCTGTAACCCCGCCTCTTGGTAGCCTATGGATACCAGTGTCTCACAAAAAGAGCGCGGGGAAAACACGAGTTACAGGCAGTGGGCCAAATCAAAGCATTGACTCAGATACTAGAAAACAGCGTCTAGAGGACAGTCAATTAGAGTTGGCCCAACGTCGTGAGGCACGAGAAAAAGCGGCGCTGGCCCGCTACCAAAGACAGCAACAGGATCACATGCGCAAAATGGCGCATGATATAGGGAAATCGACTCGTCGATTCAGGCAGATTCGGGAAAAATATGTAAACCCGAATCAGTGCAATTTGGCACTGAACCCCTGTTCAAATCTGAACAGGTAAGGCCACCAACACCTTTCCCACGTCTAGGCAATGTGGAGAATAGGTCCCCTGTTCCTGTGCCTGGACCATCTAGGTCCAATTTTGCAGCCATTGCTAAAAATGGCTTGAAAAATGTGCGTGGTCCCCTTAGACTCCAAAAGGCGAATAATCCTAATTTGGTATACCCTACCTGTTGAAGAACAGGAAAGAAGACATGAGCAGTGGCTCAAGTCGTTTGGAGCAAGGACGGTTACCGATGCGTCGAAGTGGGAGATTGACCCGCTTCCGGTACCATCCTCTGGGGGAACCAGGAAGGAGAGACGCAAGGGAGACATGATGGGAAACCATCATATAAAGATATTAAGGAGTGGCAAGCAATTGCCAAAACCTTTGTAAATAGGGCATCATGCCTAATAAAATTCGTGTAGTCAAAACAAAGACGAAGTGACTCCACCATTCACTATAAAAGACTACGAGAATTACATGATGCACATGATCTAGTGGAGGACGCTCGAATCATGATGAGTAATCATCAAGATACAATCAAAGATATAGCTGGCACTGTTAAAAAAGTAGTAAAAACATGTGATGTCTTGATGAGTCATAATGACAAGTTAAGACATGATCTCAAAGAAACACATGAGATCATCGAATCACAAGAACAGGCCAACTTTAAGAGCGTATAGATCATATACGAAAAAATACAAAGGTTAAACTTGCAATTAATAAATTGCAAAAAGAGGTGGATGAGCAAAGAATTCGTGCAGAAAATGCAGAATCTTGGCTCTCCAAGGAATCTGACGAACAAAATTGGCTCATGAAAAGAAAAGAGCTAAGAAACAACGTCAGAAAGGAAAATCGGTTAAAATGAAAACGATAATATCCAAATCACTGCTAGATCAAAAGAACCTAGAAATAGAATTCCTACTCATGATGAGTTAAAGGAATCAAAGGATCAAACCTTTGAAGATCTACTTTATGGTTCTGATAATTCCATTGGGAGTTATCTGATGATGAGAATGAAACATTTCTAGCTGCTCAAAAGGATCACCCATTAGAGAAGGGTGATTCATTAGAATACAATCAACGAATAGAGGTTGACTCACACACACCAGAAAACCTATCTGAAAAGACCAGGTTTCTGCTATTTGGCAGCAGTTAAATTAAGAGCACTGCCTAAATATGTGTGGAAGGCATATCCTACTATTAAGGAGATGTCTGAAATGAGCCATAGTCTTCGTAAGACATTGGCTTCACTCTAGTTGAGCAGCAGAATGGGCATTTCCATCTCACATTGTCCACAAAAGGAAAATATGGCTGGCAAATATTGATAAAATTGCTCAAACAAATAAAAGCCATTTCCTGTTGTGTGGACAACAGTGACAAGGATAGAGTTCCCATATTAAAAGGTTCCAGTAATTGGAATACTTGGGAACGATTAATGAAGGCTATGCTCCAATCAAAATCTGTATGGCAATATGTGAATGGAGGCATTACACATAATGTATATACAGCTGCAGACCAGGAAAAAATGAATGCACCCAGTGTAACAGCTGTACAAGTGTCAGCACTTAGCCAGAAATGGAAGTTACACTTAGAGTGGCTAGAAAATGACAATAAAGCAAATGCTTGATATCACTCCATTTGCCCAGTTCTCTTAAGTTATATACAAAAGAGACGTCAAAAGCCACCTGGGATGCACTTGTTGCTGCATTTGCAAAGCCTGGAGCAGTAGCCGTATTTAATATTTATAAAAAGACAAAAACTTGGGAATTCTCGAAAGGGAAAAGTCCTGCAGAATCAGTCCATGAATTAATGGAACTCTGGGCTGAAATGGATCAGAATGGAAAGAAATTCGATGATGATTTCCAATATATGGAAGTCTTAGATCGATTACCATCATCCTGGGATTCATTCAAGACTTATGTCCTCCTTAAAATGACACTAGGAGAAACTAAGTTAAAAGATCTCATTCCTGAGATAGAGAATGAATGGCAGCGTCGTAAAGCTGACTCAGGAAATCCATCTGCAAATTTTGTTCAAAGGAGTGGAAACAAATTCTCTAAAGGCAAAAAACCTTATAAGAAACCTGGATTTACACCCAGGGTAAATATGCCTAAAGGGAAATATGTCCCAAATAATGCGCAAGCAGGTCCTAGTAATAGACCTGCTTATGTACCTCCTGGAAACAAAAGAGGGACCTAACTGGGAGTCTAATAAGCAACATAGAGATAATAGGAAGAGAAAACTTAATCTCCTATCTTGGCTGCTAATGCTCCTGGAGAATTATCAAGAGGGATAAAGCAGATCTTAGAAAATTCGCTAACATGGTTATATTTGATAACCATGATATGAAGTAGATGCTCCACAACCTTCTTCTTCAAAATTGGCCGATAGAATTGGACCAAACATTAACAAAGTTGATTCTGAAACATTAAAAATAATAAAAAGAATCAAAGATTCTTAAAGGAAAGAAAAGATCTTATAGAAGAAGACTTTGTTGATGCATCTACACCTATAGCTAGGATAGATGAAGAAATTTCTCATAATGAGAAAGGAGTTGAGGAAAAATCTATTAATGAAATAGATAACGGTTATCGGGATGAGTATGTTCTTCTCACTAACCAGGATACAAGTACTGATTATAAATCAGATATGATCCTGAAGAAACCTACAATGAATACTATGATGATGACTTCTATGCAGATGATGGAAGAATGTAACCATCATAGAAATCACTATAGTAATGGTAAGTTTGTAGGTAGCAGATGTAAAAGTAGCCTAATAGCTGCTAATGTAATGAAATCTGCACTGTATAAAAGTGAGAATTTAGAACAAGAATATTGGATTATAGACTCTGGTGCATCTGTGCACATTACTAACAACAAAAATGATTTTGTTGAGTATAATCCATATTCTGAACCTGAAGAGATAAAAACAGCAGATTCTAAATCAGCTGCTCTTATATTAGGTCAAGGAACCATGTTCCTCACTTTTAAAAATCCCAAAGGACAGAGACATACCACTAAATTGGAAGTGTGTTATATGCCAAAAGCTTCTCATAAACTTATTTCATCGGGACAATTGAAAATTGCTGGTTACGTCAAATCATCTAACAGTGATCAGACAGTATTTTCTTATAAAGGAAATAATTCAATAATTGCTAGACCTAAAAATTGGTTTGAACCGATTCATTGGGCAGAAGTGATTATTAATAAAAGAATGAACAAATTAGTCAACTTGGCTGATTTTACTACCTGGCATAATCGTATGGCTCATGCAAACAAAAATGTAATTAAAAATATGAGCCAAAATACTGAAGGTTTTGATAGTAAAATCAAAATACCTTCAGATATCCCTATTTGTTCAGGATGTGCACAAGGAAAGATGCATAATAAATCTTATCCGACTTCACAAACTTGTTCAAAACAACCCTTAGAGTTGTTACATGCTGATTTGCTTGAATTTCCACAAGAATCATACCATCGTAAAAAATGGTGTTTAATGATTCTTGATGACTATTCTTCATATGCCTTCTTGGCATTCCTACGATCAAAATCAGAAACGTTTCAAAACTTTAAAGACTTTGTTACACTGTTTGAAAATCAAACAGGAAGAAAAGTCAGACGTTTCAGATCGGATCGAGGGGGAGAGTTTAAATCAAATGAATTTGATCTATTCTTAAAGCAAAAAGGCATATTACATGAACAAAGTGCACCATACATCCACCAACAAAATGGTCGTGCAGAAAGATTAAATAATACCATATTGGAAAAAGCAGAAAGTATGAGACTCCATGCACAATGTCCAAAATTGTGGTGGGAGTTTGCAATGGAAACTGCTATCCATACATATAATCGCACACCATTAAAAAGAACAAAATGGATGACTCCATATGAAAATTTATATAACAAAAAGCCAGAAGTTCATTACTTTAAAACATTTGGATGTTTAGCATGGGTTTTCTTACCAAAAGAAATTAGACCAAATAAGCTTACACCAAGAGCTGAAGCCATGACATTCATTGGATATGAAAATGGCTCAAAAGCTTATAAATTCATGCAAAACAATAACTCCATATTTGTTGGTGTTCAATCATTATTTGATGAACATATATTTCCTAGAGCCAAAATAGAAGGCCAAAATGAGAGACTATTTAAACGTCCACCAGGTATTGAAACTTGGGATAATGAAGAAGGACAAGAATCTGATTCCAATTCCCACATACACCATGGTCGTCACTCATATGATAGTGACAGTGATGATGATACTCCCAAGGATAAAAGAAACAATTATTATCATAAAAATCATGATACTACATTTGATGGAAACAGCAGTCCATCTCATGATAATGATAATGATAAAGGGCTACCAGATTCAGATATGGCTCCTGATAAGGAAAATCAGGATAATATAGAACCAAATCTGAATCGGACAATTACACCTCCTGAACGAACAACAAATATCCCCAAAGATCGACATGGAGATAAACGTTCAGAGAAAGGAAAATCTAGACGAGATGAGAGATTTGATGAAACTCTCAGAAGGACTTCCCGAATTAAAAAACCAAAATTCTTATCTGACAATTTTTACGGACGAGAAAATCCCATTCAGACAGAAAAAGAATCTAAGTCAGAATGGGAGAAAAGAGTTTTTGGGAAAAACAAAGGAAGGCTTAGACCTATCCTTAGTCCTTCAACTTCACGAAAAGCACTAGAAAATCCATTAAAACAAATAGAAATGGATTTACAAATGGATGAACCTTCTAGTTCAGGATCAGAAACAGACAATTATAAAACTCCGTCTAATTCTGGATCTGACAAAGAAGAATCAGAAAAAGAAATTAGACCAATTTCAGGTGGTGAATCTATTCCAGATTTGAACCAACCAAAGTCTGATGATGAAGATCCATTTGGTGATTCAAGTGAAGATGAGATAAATAAACATCTCAGATCTAAATCACCTAGTGACAATCTCGTCAACTTTATACATAAATTGCATAGAGAAGGAGGAAATAAATTTGTTAACTACCTTCTATCAAAAGCCATAAGTCCAAATTATTCCAAAAATGTGGATCAATGGACATATAGAGATGCATATAAATTAAAAGCATCTAATCCCAAAGAATGGGATGAATGGCATAATGCAATGACAGAAGAAATTAAAGCCCTTCAAGACCGTGACGTATGGGAATTAGTACCATGTCCTAAAAACAGAAAACCTGTGAAATGTAGATGGGTTTATGCTGTTAAAAGCGATGGTCGAAAACGTGCTCGACTAGTTGCTAAAGGATTTTCACAAATACCTGGAGTTGATTATGATGATACATTCTCACCAGTTGCACGATTTGAAACTGTGAGACTCCTCATGGCTACAGCAGTGCTAGAAAATTGGGAAATTGAAGCGCTAGATGTAAAGACAGTGTTCCTATATGGAGACTTAGAAGAAAACATATATATGGAACAGCCAGAAGGATTTATCATCAAAGGACAAGAGCACAAAGTCTATAAGCTCAAAAAGGCCTTATATGGATTGAAACAAGCTTCTCTAGCTTGGAACAAAAAAGCAAATGAAAGTTTACGAGAATTAGGCTTTGGACGATGTCTTACAGACACAGGAGTCTATGTTTGCTATAGACAAAAATCAATAATAGTAGCAATACTATATGTTGATGATGTGTTATTCATGGGTGATAATAGAAAATTACTCATGGAAATAAAACACAAATTCATGACTAAATGGGAATGTAGAGATTTAGGACCCATTTCTGAATATCTTGGAATGAAAATAGTCCGAGATAGGAAAAGAAAATTGATAACCCTTGATCAAATTAACTATGCAAAGAAAATAGTTAAAAGATTTGGTCAAGAAGATTCTAAACCTGCTCGCACACCATTACCAGCAGGATACATACCTACAGCAAATGAAGGTTCTGCAACTCCTCAAGAAAGGAGTTACTATCAATCAATTATTGGATCCTTATTATATCTTACACTTGGCACAAGATATGATATTACTCAAGCAGTAATCATGATGTCACAATTCATGGTTAATCCTTCAAAAGAACATATTACTAAAGCCTTATATATCATTAAATATGTTAATTCCACTACAAATGGAAAAATAACATATGATGGCTTTAACAAAGAAGGACTTAATGCTTATGCTGATGCTGATTGGGCTGGTGACCAAATCACACACAAATCAGTAACGGGTAATCTAGTTCTATTAGCAGGAGCTCCAATTAGCTGGATTTCAAGAAAGCAAAAAACAGTTGCTTTGTCATCCACTGAAGCTGAATACATGAGCTTGTCAGATTGTTCTAGACAAATCATGTGGATTAAATCTTTATTCAAAGAACTGGGATTTAATGTTGGAGCTATTGATCTTAATGTTGATAATAGAGGATCAATATTCTTGGCAAAGAATCCAGCTCAAGAACATAGAACAAAACATATTGATATTCGTTATCATTATGTTAGAGAACGTGTTGAGGATAAAGATATCAACATTCAATATGTTCCCACAAATAATCAATTAGCTGATATCTTAACAAAAAATTTGACTTGGCAAAAGTTCAAAGAGTTAAGAGATAAAATTGGCATTGAGATCCTCAATGAGGGGGAGTGTTGAAACGGATGTAATCCGTTACACACACGATGTGTTCCGCACCGTGGGAAACATCTCGGATCTATCCGATCTTATCTTGGATGGGACCGATCTTATCTAATCTGTCATATAATCAATGTTTGTATATGTGGATATAATTATAGAGTTCACTGCTATTAATATCTTGACAGATATTATAGAGTTAGACAGATATTATAGAGTTTGACATGTGTCAAACTCAGACAATAGCGCACCATGTGCATGACTGTGCAAAGCTGTGTTCCACACAGCTATTGACACAGCAATGACTGTGCATTAGCAAGCACAATAGAAATGATCAGTCAGCGCTACTAATATCGCTGACATCAGACCAGTAGATAGACTGTATAAATACCTCAGTACTTAGACGTCAATCTATATCCTCTGCTCTACTAAGTGATCGCTCTACAGCGGACTTAAGTGACTACTACAGCTATCAGTAAGTGTTAACTTACTCAGCTCTACTATTCTGCTGCGCTCCTGTCGGTTGTTGCTTCGACACTCACAGATATAGTCAATCACACATATCATTTCTCTTAGCATGGAGCACCAGAACTCACCATAGATAGAGCTCACTGCAGGCATCAGGGCAATCAGTGGTCAACAATATCGAAGCTAATGCCGACAGGGCTTTCTGAGGCTATGTTCCGAAAGGTTGGGGGATCCTGGAGATGCAGGAAAGTCACGGTAACTAATTTGATTGGGGCAGACAGTAATGGGCCTTGCACAGGTCGTCTAATCAAGCTCGTCAAGCTCGTCAAAATCCACCCCCGTGCTTCCATTTCATAGTCGTCCCAATCACGTTCTTCAAACTCATCGAAGCTGCGCTTCTCATATTCATCGGAGTCACGCTCATTGAGGTCAGAGAGGTCACTACCGCCATGTTCAAAAAACGTGCTGTAAGACGCAAGGCTGGAAGACATACCGTCGACTTTTCGAGTGCAGTTGAGAGCCGTCGTACGATGTGGCATCTCGTCTATCCAATAAGTCGTAGTCGAAGTAGCGCTTCGCGATGTCTTCCCAATCACGCGCGTCGAGCTCAGACAGGTCACTATAACCGTGTCAAAAAAAAAACTGCTATGTGGAACATTGAAAGTTATACCGTCGTTCTGGACCTCCGCTTTGTGAACGATGTTAGCTACAACTGTTGCTCATTATGTGTCGTGGAATACCATACGCAGGTGGATCCATAGCTTTTTGTGGATTATCAACTGGTGGCGTTCCTCCCGTTTGTCCATTCTGTTTCTTTGCTTGATCTTCTTGATGACTTTTGTATGCTTTCTTGGCAAAATGAACGGCGATAGCTCCTGCCACCAGAGCCGCCCCACCCGCTAAAACGGTAGCGACGGTGCTTCTCTCTTCAAGCTCCATGTCATGGCGTTCGGCGAGCCTATAGACAATGTGCCGATATCATGATCATGGCATTGGACAAGAAATGTAGATCTTACTGTTGATCATTGAGATTAGATACTGCTCGAGATTCCAGCCCTTCGGGGGATCTAGCGTAAAACATGAGTCGGTCTCAAGTAAGGGTGACGAATGTACGCACTGCTCAATTGGAAGGGCAACCGATGTCTGGGAGAACATGGCCAGCTGGAGGAGCGCAACGGAAGCAGCGACGGTGTATTTAACCATGATGAGATGGGTCGATTGAAGTCGATTGTAAAATTTGAGGGACCGGATTCTCAAGTGACCAGCACGTTGAGTGGGATGAGTGCACTGCGCTGCGGTCAGCCAGGGGCCTGCCAGTTTTTATGCAGGAGCTTGTGCCGACTCGGGTTTGCCGGTGTCAACATCAGTTTAGTACATCTGATCTGATGCCGTTTTGGTGATAGCAGCACAGGAGCCCCCCGCAAAGTTTGATCACGAAATGGAAAAAAATTATCCAGACGGATTTTGAACTTTTTTATATCCGGACTCACCTCAGGGGCCTGTTCAAATTCAACGGGGACCAGGGGATCAGGTATTTGAAAAATGTTTGAGTTTTTTGTGTCAGAAATACATCCATATTTGAGCCTGGTTTCCGGGTCAAACCGTGTCTAGACAACAGCCACCTGTGCCGAGATCTTTGAAGCTAATATTGCAGCCGGAACAAATACTTGCCATAACACCCATAGGGGCTATCTCCCTGTGGTTTGCAGCGGGACCAAACGCCCTTTGCAAGTTGCGAGGAATTAAGCTGTCGTCAAGGTAGCATTACTTACCCCCGATTCCAAATTTGGTGCACAACACGAGTTTGCTTATGAACTTAGCCCTTCTATCCACTGCGTTTGTTGCTTTCATACATTGTACGCTCATCCGCAGCATGCGTCGACGTACTCTTCCTCACACCTATGTCCGTCACGACCGTCTGATGACAACTCGTAGCTTTTACTTCCTTTTCGTCCACGAACCGTCAAACTCGCTCCAACGACTCCTAATAGACGGTGTGTGCGTCATTAAACATCCCATGACCTCTCGAGGTCAAAGTCGGCCGCTGGTGTCACATAGGGAGCGTCACTGTCACATAGATGTCGCCCTTTTTTTTTGTATTATGAGGGCTGCCCCTGTGGTAGCACTACAGTTGTGTAGACTACGGTATCAACGAAGGCTTGACCGAAGGACGCAAAGAGGACGTCGCTGGTGTTGATGTTGAAGGTGAGGTACCGATAGTGCGGCATACGCAAAGGACTGCCTGTGGTTGCGGTTGGAGGAGAAAATTGTACGGCGGCTAGTGGGGATGGAGACGCAGCTATGGATGGGCGTCGAATGGACATTAGCAAGCGAATGTTCCAGTCCTTGTAAGCGAGAATGACCATCAGCAACAAAGTCATCGTTGCACGGGTGCAAATAGCCGGATGATGCGAGAGGCATTCCCTTGTCAACTCGTGTCGTCAGTGAATTGTCGCATCCTCAGACGGCCCCTCGATCATCGTGACTTGTGGAGGCGGCCATGTTGGACAGACTTAAGACACAAATCCTTGTTCTTGACTTTGACGTCGAGGGAGTGTCGGTAATGCGTATCCGGACCAAAGACCGGGGCCTGTCGGACCGGTAGAGTGTGTGTCTCCACATGAAGGGAGGCACGAGCGGGATGGAGCTAAGTCACGTGGATGCGGCGTCGTATCTTGCTCCTCGCCGCATCCACGCTGCACGGCTCAGAGAGCTATAAAGCTCTCCGTTCAGTCAAACCCACCCACCACTCCCTTGGGAGATCCATTCCCTGGACGATCACGGATCCGCGATCCCCAGGACCCAAGTGAACCTGTGCTGTCGCAGGCCGCCCGCCCGCGCTGTTCACCTCGGCCATAGGGATCAGAGTCCTGGTCAGTCGGAACCCCTAACGGGGTGTCACCCAATACCTTTTACTACGTACAACGGCATATGTTATAAGTTGACTTGAATAGTAACGGCATTGAAACGCAGGAACGATCCCAGCCAAAGATGAATCAACTTTACTTCGGCACATATCCCCACGCTTATGTAACGATCTAGCGTTATCTCCAACCTGGGTTTCCCGGTCTGATATTACTACTTGAAGCTCCGACTTCGTCGGCTCTAAACCTTGCTCGGTTTATAAGAGAGCGAGTATCGATTGCATGGTGAGAAGGGGATATCTGCTATACGCCAATCTTGTACACTGCATATCTAATAATTTTAATTGATAGTCCACCAAATCATAATAGTTGTAAACTTATCGGAGGGCGATTAGAAAGTCAGTTTTGAGTGATCGGTGTCACATGTGTACAGCAAAGCGGCAATGCGAAACCCCATGATGCATGATGACGTGTATTATTTACACGTGTGTTCTATCCGGCTCCGATCATGTCACAAAAACTGACCTGGGTCGAGCAAGGTAATTGTTGGACTGAATGTAATCCTGACACAAATGCAAACATTTCTGGTTACCCCCAAAATTCCGTTGAACTTGGACAGGCCTCGGGCGATAGTACAGATATAAAAAACGTCCAAAGAACGTCCAGACAAAAAGCAACTTTGAGATCCTGGCATTTGATATCGGAGGGTCCTGTGCAATTATCACCACATCAGCATCAGATCAGATTTAACTGATGATCATCTGAATATTGATTGCGCGGTAAACCCGACTGGGCACAAGCCTCTGCATAAAAACCCTGCTGGTGCATGACCCCCAGCGCAGTGCACTCATCCTACTCAACGTGCTGGTCACTTGAGAATCCGTTCCCTCAAATCATTTTTAATCGACATTTACTCGAATCATATCATCATGGTTAAATACACCGTCGCTGCTTCTGTTGCACTCGTCCAGCTGATGTTTGCACGGACATCGGTTGCCCTTCCAATTGAGCAGTGCGTATATTCGTCACCCTTACTTGAGACCGCCTCATGTTTTACCGTGCTAGATACCCCGAAGGGTTGGAATCTCGAGCAATATCCAGTCCCAATGATCAACAGTAAGATCCATGTTTCTTGTCAAATGCCATGATCATAATACCGGCGCATTGTCTATAGGCTCGCCGAACGTAAAAACATGGAGCTTGAAGCGAGAGTCGGTTTGGGAGCCGGTTTACTTGCTGGAGCCGCGGGAGCATTTGCCATTAATCAATATGACAATAACCACGATAAACGGTATGCCGTTCAATGCTCCGCACAGCAGCTTGTTCTTGACGTGGTGATAGTGACCTGTCAAACGTCGACGCGCGTGATTGGAAAGAATTCGTGAAGCGCTACATCAACGACGCATTGGATAGACGAGATGGCGCATCGCATGCGCTCGCCGAACGTGATGACGTAGAGCTTGAAGCGAGAGCAGGTCATGGCGGCGGTGGCGGCTCCAGCATGATGCCACTCAGTGCTATAGTTGCTTCAACTGCGACAGCGGATGCCATTAACAACCACGATAAACGGTATGCCTTTCAATGCTCCGCACAGCAGCTTGTTCTTGACGTAGTGATAGTGACCTGTCAAACTTCGACGCGCGTGATTGGAAAGAATTCGTGAAGCGCTACATCAACGACGCATTGGATAGACGAGATGGCGCATCGCATGCGCTCGCCGAACGTGATGACGTAGAGCTTGAAGCGAGAGCAGGTCATGGCGGCGGTGGCGGCGCCAGCATGATGCCACTCAGTGCTATAGTTGCTTCAACTGCGACAGCGGATGCCATTAACAACCACGATAAACGGTATGCCTTTCAATGCTCCGCACAGCAGCTTGTTCTTGACGTAGTGATAGTGACCTGTCAAACTTCGACGCGCGTGATTGGAAAGAATTCGTGAAGCGCTACATCAACGACGCATTGGATAGACGAGATGGCGCATCGCATGCGCTCGCCGAACGTGATGACGTAGAGCTTGAAGCGAGAGCAGGTCATGGCGGCGGTGGCGGCGCCAGCATGATGCCACTCAGTGCTATAGTTGCTTCAACTGCGACAGCGGATGCCATTAACAACCACGATAAACGGTATGCTTTTCAATGCTCCAAACGGCAGCGTGTTTTTGACATGGTGGACATGGTGATAGTGACCTCTCCGACCTCTTTGAGCGTGACTGGGATGAATATGAGAAGCGCAGATTCAATGATTTTGAAGAACGTGATTGGGACGACTATGAAATGGAAGCACGGGGGTTGGACTTTGATGAGCTTGACGAGCTTGATTAGAAGACCTGTGTAAAATGCCCCATCTGTGCCAATCAAATTAGTTACTGTGACCTTCCCATAGCCCCAAGCTGCAGACCCTGGCGTTAGCTTCGACGGTGTTGACCACCGACGGCCAGGTCACTATGTGGTAGTTGCTGCTAGTATCATCCCTGACGCCATTGCACCACCCATGAGCTCGCCAACTATGAGTACTCTGGTGCTCCATGCCAAGACGATCAGTAGGTGTCGTCGCGTTCTTTCAACAACGTCCAGTAGCAACTGCCGGGATTCGATACTATGTCTTCGCGCCGATACCTTTTAAGCTAATATTGCAGGGCGGAAGCAATATTTTCGTGCCGTTCGAGTTATCTACCTATGGTTTGCAGCGGGACCAAACGTCTTATGCAAATTGTATGCACTGTTGTGCGATTTGTCATGCAGCTAATTTGATTGGCGCATCATTATAGGTCATCTAATCGAGCTCGTCAGCGTCCAACCCCCGTGCTTCCATTTCATAGTCGTCGCTCCTCAAACTCGTTCCAATCACGTTCTTCAAGCTTCTCATATTCATCCTGGCAGTTGCGCTCATAAAGGTCAGAGAGGTCATGCTGCAAGATACAAGGCTAGAAGACATACCGTCGGTTCTGTGAAGCTGGATCTTGAGGTGGAGGTGGAGGTGGAGGTGCGGTTGCCGCAGGCCCGCTATAGATAATATCATAGATGGCATGGAGTTTCCCACCTACATTTTGCATCTCAGTCCCGAGATCTCGTCCATCCAATTCGTCGATGTAGCGCTTCACGAATTCTTTCCAATCACGCGAGTCGAGGTCAGACAGGTCACTATCACTATATCAAAAACAACCTGCCGTGTGGAGCATTGAAAGGCATACCGTCGACTATTTTCAACTGGTGGTGATTTTGGTTCAGATCCCGGTGATAACTTGAATGAGCTTTGGGCTTGTTGGTTTTGGGCTTGTTGGGTTTGGGCTTGTTGGTTATAGGCTTGTTGGTTATCTTGGTGTGTGTGCTCATAAGCTACACGTCCCGTCGTCGCTACCGCTGCTGTTAATAAAACAACTTTTTTTTTCGATATTCTCGCTTCAAGTTCCATGTTATCACGTTCGGTGAACCTGTAGACAATACGCTGGTATCATTATCATGGCATTTGACAGGAAATGTGTATCTTACTGTTGATCATTGGGATTTAAGATTGCTCGAGATTCCAACCCTTCGGGGTATCTATCATGGATAAACATGAGGCGACTCTCTTAGGTAAGGACGAATGTACGCACTCAATTGGAAGGGCAACCGATGTCCACGTGAACACGGCCAGCTGAATGAGTCCAACGGAAGCTGCAACGGTGTATTTAACCATAATGAGATGAGTCGAGTAAAGTCGATTGAAATGATTTGAGGGAATGGATTCTCAAGTGACCAGCACGTTGAGGATGAGTGCACTGCGCTGGAGGGTCGGCTAAGCTGGCAAGTCTTTATGCAGTATCTTTTGCCCCGCTCGGGTTTATCGGCTCAATATCAGTTGATCGTTGCAAACGGCTAATGTCACACGGCAGAGTCAAGTCACAAGGCCAACTTGATAATCATACTACCATACTCTGATGTCATAAGTAGTCGAGCATCATACTAGAGAGGCTACACTCTCTCTCCCGATCTATGTCTGAGTCCTATTGAGTTCACGCGCCCTCCATCAGCAAACTTGGGGGCTCTCTGCAGAGGCCTCTGCAGCACTGTGGAGGTACCACAGAGCCCACAGGGCCTGGAGATAAGGTATATGTTCCGTGCAGTACTGCCACAGTCTGCTGGCAGTCTGTGGCAGTCCAAGTAAATAACTGTTCCAACAAGCCACAGAGCCCCACAGAACCCCACAGAACCCCACAGAACCCCACAGAGCCCCACAGAGCCTAGAGAAAAGGTATATGTTCTGTGCAGTACTGCCACAGTCTGCAGGCAGTCTGTGGCAATCCAATTAAAAAACTGTGCCAATAAGGCACAGAGTCCCACAGAGTCCCACAGAGCCTGGAGAAAAGGTATATGTTCTGTGCAGCACTGTGCAGTACTGCCACAGACTGCCAGCAGACTGTGGCAGTACTGCACAGAACATATACCTTTTCTCCAGACTCTGTGGGACTCTGTGGGACTCTGTGGGACTCTGCAGGACACTGTGGGACTCTGGTCAATTAAAGTAATATATGAACATAAATAACTTGCCAATGACCAGGATTGAACTCACAACCTTAGAGCACAGCTGAAGCAATACAAACCATTACACCAAACTGGTATTGTTATGTTGGTCTCAAAAAGACATATATCCTACATCCTATCCAGTGGACTTAGTCTTGCCACTGCTCTCACTCGACTAAATCCTATTTTCTGAGTCAAGATCTACAAATCCAGGCTTGGGTGTGTGACAAGAGTTGTAGTATGGAAGAAGGCGCACAACTTTTGTTCCTGGCAGAAATAATTCAACCAGTGGTTCATAAGTTATTCATGTTTAGCCAATTGACAAGTCATTGCAGACAGCTGCAGTGCTGATACAGAGTCCCACAGAGTCCCACAGAGTCTGGAATCACTGCAGGTCACCGCAGAATTACTGCGGGTCTCTGCAGATCTCTGCAGATCACTGTGGATTCACTGCAGGTCTCTGCAGAATTACTGCAGGCCACTGCAGATCACTGTGGATTCACTGCAGGTCACTGTGGATTCACTGCAGGTCTCTGCAGAATTACTGCAGGCCACTGTAGAATTACTGCAGGCCACCGCAGGTCACTGCAGAATTACTGCAGATCACTGTGGATTCACTGCAGGTCTCTGCAGAATTACTGCAGGCCACTGTAGAATTACTGCAGGCCACCGCAGGTCACTGCAGAATTACTGCAGATCACTGTGGATTCACTGCAGGTCTCTGCAGAATTACTGCAGGCCACTACAGGTCTCTGCAGAATTACTGCAGGCCACTGCAGATCACTGTGGATTCACTGCAGGTCTCTGCAGAATTACTGCAGGTCACTGTGGATTCACTGCAGGTCTCTGCAGAATTACTGCAGGCCACTACAGGTCTCTGCAGAATTACTGCGCAGGTCACTGTGGATTCACTGCAGGTCTCTGCAGAATTACTGCAGAAGGTCACTGTGGATTCACTGCAGGTCTCTGCAG
>JAEBUS010000171.1:0-42374 GCA_023014475.1 Amanita pallidorosea | reverse complement strand
GGATTGCATAGGGAATATGGGTTTTGGTGCACTTAAGTCAAGATTTTGAGGCGTGATTTGTGAAGCATAGACCTCCGTTCTAAATAAAAGTCTATCTTATTCCAAAGATAAAATCAATTAACAAACATAAAACCGATATAAAATCATATGTAGTCCTTCTCACGTGCTCATATATGATGCATCTTCATCATAGGTATAGCCTCGATGTGTGGATCCTGTCTGGGCATATATTGACGAGAGCGATTAAGGATATGACGCGAGGTGGTGTCCAAGTGGTGTAATTGTTTGCGGCGGAGAAGCCGAGGAGACGTTCCTTCGGTGGACAAAGTCCTGAGTGGCAAACAGTGTGTGACGTGTGGACCGGTGGCGTTTCGCGACGTGCTTGTCCCTTGACGACGGTATTGGGGCGGGGTATTGGATCTGCAGTTTTGTCCCAGGATATCTTGAAATAGTGTGGTTAAGGCGAAGGGGATTCGATGGTAGTTCACATTCCATTCGTCGTGGTGCGTTGTGTGTGAGGGGTATTCGCTATTTATCGGGTCGTCTAAGGGTTGCTGAAGATGTGTTTGAGCTGACGGCAATGGTGGTGATGCTACTAGGAGGTGAGGGGTTGTGTGCAGTCTGTGCGAACGGGATATGTGAAAATTGCTTGCGAGAAAGCATGCTCAATGTGAAAGGTCTTCTTGAAGCCCTTTTGCTCTGGTTGAGTGGAAGAATTAGGACGTCTTCTCGGGTGTTCATGTTGGTATCCTTCTGTCTGTGGATGGTGCGGTCGTATTATGATTGGCATCTCCGACAGAATGTAGCGAGATCTCGTAAGGTGTGTCCCTGTCATTCTCTGGGTTACTATAGCAGATGGTACGCGGTTCCCAAGTTTTGAATGGTTGGTGTGCCATCTGGTGCCTCTCTCGCTCCGTTTGGGTCAAAGTAACTACCAGTCCCCCTTCCCCGCCCCAATCTTCTCCAAGTCCCTTTTATCACATGCCTATCGTCTTTATCACATGTTACATTCGTTTAACACATGCCAATGTCTTTTATCACATGCTTACCTTTATTATCACATGCCTATGCCCTCCTGTAATGTATATAAACCTTGCAACCATAGACTGGAGGTCCAGTCTAGTTTTAACGGTCAAACCGTTCGACTGAACTGTTAGCTCATCTCAGCAAACTCTCACTCTCCAGTCTTACACTCGTGTAGTAGCTTGGCTGTTCCTTGAGAAGGCCTTGCTCTCGTCGCCCTTGAGGTTGACGATCTAAACACGTCATAGGTGTAACACTGGCCAGCGACGAGGCCTGTGGGCCCCCCTAGGGGGATATAGGGTTGTGGTTGTGGGGCATGAGCTCATAACACATAAGTATTGAGATCAGGAGACTGTGCAGGTCAGAACAGAACTTGAATGTCATTGTCTTGAAACCACTGTGTTGCCATTTTCGAAGTGTGTTTTGGGTCATTGTCCTGCTGAAAGATCCTCTCATCTCTGACTTTTCAAAGCTCTCCACCACTCCAGCATCCAAAATCTCACAGTACTGCCTTGCATCCATGATCCCCTGAACCTCTGTGCATGTCCCCACCCCATTCCACCCATACACCTCCAACCATGAGATTATGCCCTCCTCCATGCTTGACAGTTTGGTGTGGTAGTCCTGTCAGAAAGTGGTTCACCCTTGTGCTTCAAGTATACACCCTCCCATCTGACCCAATCCTGTTAATTTTGGTCTCATCTGTTATGAGCTCACGCCCCATGAACACAACCCTTACATCCCCTAAGGGGCCCACAGGCCTTGTCACTGGCCAGAGAGAGGAAAGGAGACAGAACAAGATAGATTGGGGTGGAGGTAAACTATCTGAAGTCTGGGGAGACTCCAGCTACATTGTACCTACTTATATACTACTCTATGAGGACCCCTTGTGACTCCCAGACCCACTGGCACTCCCCCACTCTGACTCACTCCTATTGTTCTTGGTGAGCATGTGCTTGGGCGCTGCCACAGTTGCTGCGCATATGGGCACGGCCACTCTGACTCCACTCATAGACCTCCTCTGGACTGTTCTAGACCCTGACCATAAGGGGCAATGCCTCAAGGCATTGTGCGTTCCCATTGCGCTCCTTTATAGACATGTGCACTATCTTGTGCCTTTGTCTGATGTGTGATGGCTTGATGCACTGATCCTCCTGATGCACTGATGTCAAGTGTGATGCCATCAAGGTGGCGATCCACCTTCCTAGTCTGGTCGTCCTTCCGTTGATACACCTGGAACGTGTCAGTACCTGCACTAGTCCTATTCAGCTCCTGAGGAAGCCATTCGGGCCAAGTCAAAGCATCCTGCTCACAAATCGAAGTCCGTAGTGCCAGCAGTGCCCCACCGAACGAAGGTCAAAGCTCGAGATCAGACAAGGTCTTCGATCTGGCCTCCTTGGTCTTGGTGGATACCTGAAACATCTTTCAGTCCCTAGACAGTCCCCGTTCCGCACTACCCAGCTACATTGCGATGACCTCAGTTCAGTCACTAGGGCCCCACCACATTGCAAATTCAGCAAAATGGGTGCCTGGTGCCTCACTGGACATAAGGACAGGATGATCACCCCCCTCCATAGCCCCAGACTCATTCACATCCAACCAGCCGAAGCATCTATGACTTGACCAATGCAGAGTGGAACACCCTCGACCATACAGTCATTGACCCTACTCAAACGACTCTTGGCGCCAGCCCGTTTGTTGCTTGTGTCAAGGATATCCGATCGCGCCGAACCTCCAACAGTAGATCCGGACTCTTCCATGATAGACATACCTCCCAGCCCAGTTGAACCGCCAACACATGACAACTTCGTCTTGTTCACCCCAGGGGCAGCCTTCTTGCAGCTACCAGCATCCGAGCGAGCCAGTATATCCATCTTGGACTCGATACGAATACAATTTGGAGACTCAAGGACAGTGATGGAGGAGAGACAAACCATGTTGACATGTCAGATCAGTGCTTGAGGAGGCTTAGAGCCGATGTTCCATGACCCAGATGAGGCATCTGCCTTGCGTGCGCCCAGGGACCCATACAGTCAAAGCAGGTTCCACCTCAAACTAATCAACAGCTCGGTTTGATTAGAAGAGCTCACCTCCACAGGAAGCGCCACATTTGTTGTTGGTCAAGTTGTGTGGAGGATTATCACAGTTGCAGTGCAGGAAGGCTACCGAAGGGAGATAGCATCTGGAGGACCACTAATCATTGTTGGACGAACCCTTGGACGATATGCAGTCATCAATCGAGAAGGTGTGCTGCATTCAAGGCTCATTCCAGCGCACCAGCTGATGCCATATTATTCGACCTGGCACGTAGCGTGACTTCCAGTGGAATTGACACACCATCCCCAGCTTGAGGACCTGCTCTGTCATGAGTACGAAGCCTAGAGACCACGAAGGCATTGCAACGCAGGCTGTGCGTCACTATCCAGTTACAGGCAACTTCGACTGAGGTACCCGAGGATCTGTGGAGTGCTTGTTGGGTGTTGTGAACGTCGGCAATGTCAGTGGAGAAGTATTCCCGGTTTGTGCCTGGTGCACATGCTCGTTTCTGTTGTCATGGACCTATTCCCATCGTCGTGCTTCAATTGGGCTTCGAGAAGATGGTAGCAAGTGGACTTTTACTATGTTGCTGATGTTGGACACTGTTCTGAATTACCCCTTTTGATACTTTGTTTTATATATATATATGTACCTGTCTTAGACAAATGACAGAGATTTCTTCCCTCCCCTCCAAGTTCACAGTTCAAGTTTTGGCTGCCTCCGAGTCTTGCCAAGGTCCCTAGTGTTGTATTGTCCCAGTCTGCGCTCGCCTTGTCTCGACCCTTGTCCCAGTATCTTGCGTAGCCTTTGACGTGTTTTGTTATGGACGATGCCCTTGTCATGGTTCGTTCTAAATCAACAGCGACAAGCAGAGTCTTGGTCTGCTCCCAGTCACTGGACAAAGAGTCTAGGCACTAAGTCAAATGATGACAAAGGTCTTGAGAACAACGAGGAAGAAGAGCGTCAAGATCGAGCGAGGTTGAGAGCAAAACTCATCTAAGTTGGAACTGAGGTTACTCTAGGATACATGGGGTTTATATACGTTTGGAGAACAAAGGAAACTGTAAAAGGGATGAGGCTGTAGCTACTTGAGAAAGGAAATGTGAAAGTAACTATGAAAGGAGATAGTGTCCAGGCTGTACACTGCGCAGTAATGATGGATATGAAACGGTCCACTAAAGCACAGAGACGAAACAAAAAGAGAACTGTAACATTACCCCCTTTGTATGCGAGAAGTCGCCAACTTCTACCATGAATTTGTCCAGCTGTGGTCTTGCCTGGATTCCAGCCAACTGATGATGTTGCCAACATCTTTATCAGCGGTTTCTACTCGCCACTGCAGACTTTGAGTTGCCCGTTGTAATTGTTTTGCCTGGGCAAGCATCGTGTCTTGTTCCTCATAGGTGAGGGTGTGCAGGTCAGTGGTAAGAGTGAGGGCAGTGATGAAGTCGAGTGGCTCGGAAAATAGGTTGAAGTAGGTGACCAGGGTAGCAAGGTTGTCACTGACGTTGTCGAGCATGGCATTGCGAGGACGAGTGATGATAGGCGGAGTGGGTGCGATAGGGATGGTGATGGTGTCAGCCAGTTCCGCCAGGTGTTCATGAAGTTCGGGGAGGTCAGCAAACTCGAAGTCGTCGATGGTGATGGTAGTATTAACAAAGACCTCAAGGGGGAGGTCCTGGGTGGTGGCGAGGAAGGGCAAGAGGACGGCGGCGGGTTCAACGTAACAATGGCCACATGCTGTGACCAGGAGGGCAAAGGCAAAGGCAACAAGGTAGGCAATGGTGGCAAAGAAAGCGGGCATAATGTGACAAATAGGTTGGGGAATCCGATGCGCTCCAAAGCGTCCTTTTATGTTCAATTGAACACTTTGTCATCATAATTGACAGTCAGGAGCTCTTCTTCTGAAAATTGGTAAGATGACGTGGGTGCTCTGATGGTGGGAACATATTCGAGTTCTCCATCGGATTCTTCTGATTTGCTTAATTCATTTCTGGTAACGGTGGAAACCTTGTTCCCATGCTTGGTGTCTGTGATAGGGTCATTGCCTTGTGCAATGGCTTGTTCCGGTGTGTCAGGAATAACAGGATTGCCAACAAGTATGTTCAGGAAATCCAGGCTATCCATTGCATCATCGAAATTGGCTTGTGCATTTGGGACATGCCAATCAGCAACCCAACGGTATATTTCAATTTCTTTGCCAGCGGATTTTAGATTCTGAATGAAGGCATATTTTTCAGGGTCTTCTCTTTGAAGGGCCATCTCAGCGTACACCTCATATCTGTGATTCAAAGGTACGTTGGGTGATGGAAGATACGATCTGGCATCAGGGAATTATGGTAATTGCTCAGGATCAAATGTAAGATCCATATATTTTGGGAGATAATGAAGGCGAGTGTTAAATGGGAATTCTACATGTCCCTGTGGGTGTGTTAGGTGTCCGGTGGTTAGTCTTGAGACTCTGGGTGCAATCTGTCGAGCTGCTTGTGTCCGGATGATTTTGGAGAATTGTGGTAATCCTAATGGAGAGGTTGGAGGACGATAGATAGGAAATTTAATGATTCATCCTCGAAATCTTTTGTAGAGTTTTGGAGAATACCGTCCTTGAGTTGAACAATATTTCTTCGTATATTGAATGTTTTGTTTAAGGATTCGGCGGTTACGATAGTGAGACATGGGTGTTTTACAACTGTCTTCTCTGTTTATATGCTTGCAAGATATCTGCAGCATTGCCTAGATTGCATTCTGGTTCCCAGGAATTGTCATTCGGACTGTAATTTTTCCATTTAACCAAATACTGATATCCTGTTCCATGCTTTTGGTGTGCAAGAACCGCTTCAACTTCAAACTCTTCATGTCCATTTACGAGATCAGGAGGTGAGGCTGTGTAATTTGGTCCATGCGTTTCAGTCTCCCTATATGGCATAAGGAGTGATGTGTGAAAGACTGGATGAATGCGCCATTGTTTTGGAAGTTTGAGCTTATACGTCACTGGTCCTAAGACTTGCTCAATGAGGAAGGGTCCTTCTCATTTCGGCGCTAGTTTCCTGGACTGGTATGGAATATTAAGATTCCTGTTTTCGAACCAAACTTTGTCTCCTATTTCGAATTTGATTGACTTGTCTCTAATTTGTCTAGCCACCATTTGTCTGGCTAATTCATGCGCAGCAAGCGCCTCTTCCCTAGCTTTTAGTAGCAACTGTAGCCGTTCTTCTGCTGCTGGTGCTGTCATTTTCTGTGCTGCAGTGGGTAGTGCAACTGGGTTTGTTCCATACATAAGCTGGAAAGGCGATGCTTTGACTGAATCATGATGATGATTGTTATGGGCAAATTTGGCAATTGGTAATAATTGTTTCCAAGTATGCGCTTCGTTTGCACAGAATATTCAAAGATATACTTCTAGTTCTTGATTAACTCGTTCCATTTCTCCATCGGTTTGTGGATGATAGGCAGTGCTCATTCTATGATCGATTCCTAATGTTTTTCTGATTTCTTGGAAGACCTTGGCTGAGAATTGCGGTCCTCAATCTGAAATGAGTATGTCTGGTAGACCAAAGCGCTTGAATATTTCAGAGATGTAAAGGTCTGCTGTTCCTAACGTGTCGATGGTTTTCTTACAAGGAGTAAGAATTACCCCCTTCATAAGGCCATGGTCCACCGTGACCAAAATCGAGTCAAATCCATCAGAAATAGGAAGATTGGTAATGAAGTCCAAGGTTACTTGTTGAAATGGTCGAGTTGCCTTAGATCCAATCAGTAGAAGGGCCGGGGTGTTGGGGTGAGTGTTCACCTTCATTTGCTGACATGTAGCGCAGCCTGTAACCCATTCCTTCACATGTTTATACATTCCTGGCCACCAGTAGTCTCGTTGTAATAATTCTAGCGTTTTCAAGCGTCCAGGATGTCCGAAAGTAGGCGATTCATAAACCGTTTTGATAATACTGGTGTGGAGTGTTCCAAGATCAGGGATATATGCTCTGTCGATGTATTGAACGATTCCGTCAACGAACGCCCAATCCTGTAATTTGGATTTAATAGGCAGAGCGCGTTGCATTTCTATGACTTCGATGATGGTTTTTCCAAAGCTATCAAGCGACGTGGTGTCTCAAATCTTCTGAGCAAGATCTGTAGCAATAAGGCGAATAAACTTGTTACTGGGTAACATGATAACATTGTCCGGAGTGTCATCATCTTTCATATGATCAGGACAGCGGGATAATGTGTCCACTTCAAACATTTTCGTTCCTGGTACATGCTCAATTTTCAGATCAAATTCCGATAGCATCATGGACCATCGAGCTTGTCGAGGTGTTAATTGTTGCAGAGTTCTATAGAACAAAAGGTTTTTGTGATCACAATGGACTATGATGGGATGTGGTGATCCATGCAGCAAATGTCGCCATGCTTGTAATCCTTTAATGATAGCCAGTAGTTCTCGGTCATAGATTTGGTAATTCTGTTCTGTTGTGGTTAAGGCGTGTGATATGAAGCCGCAAGGATGGATGGATCTGGAGGCGTCAGCTTGTTTTAACACTGCTCCAGTGGCTTTATTGGAGGCATCCATTTGTAGAATAAATGGTCTTGTGGGGTCTGGCATGTGTAGGACTGGCATAGACAAAAACTTGTGTTTTAATGCATCGAAAGCCATTTGACAATCAGATGTCCAACTGAAGATTAAACCTTTCTTTGTCAAGTCTGTTAACGGTTTTGCTATAGCAGCAAAGTTGCCGATGAATCGTCTGTAGAAATTTCTGAATCCGAGGAAAGATCTAACTTGTTTGACCATTGTGGGGACTGGCCAATCTCTGATACCAGCAAGTTTGACCGGATCCATCTGAATATGACCAGGCGTAATGACCATGCCCAAGAATTCGACCTCTTGAACACAAAATTTGCATTTTTCTAACTTCAAAAATAGGTCTTTTTCCTGTAAACGCTTCAGGACTCGTTTGTTCGTCTCTGTATCTCTTCTTTTGTTTTCCCACAAAATCAGAATATCGTCCATATAGATAATGAGCCATCCTTTGTTAATCATATCCTGGAAGTATTCGTTCATCATAGTCTGAAATGTTGAGGGCAAATTGCAAAGGCCAAAGAACATTACTGTTGGTTCGTATAAACCACAATTTGTAATGAAGGCAGCTTTCCATTCATCGCCTTCTTTAATTCGAACGTTGTTATATCCCCAGCGCAAGTCAAGTTTAGTGAAGTAATTCGCTCCTTCTAGTTTTGTCATTAGATCCGAAACTAGGGGTAATGGGTAGGTGTTCTTAATGGTCCATTCATTTAGGTAGCGATAATCCTGACAAGGTCTTAGGGCACTGCTTTCTTTCTTTGAAACAAAGAAAAATGGTGATGCTTGTGGTGATTTGGATGGTCGAATATATCCTTTGTCTAATTGCTCTTTAATCCATTCGTCGAGCATTGACTGTTCTTTCAGTGATAGCGGGTAGATTTTGCTAATTTTTGGTGTGAATCCAGCTTTGAGTTCAATCACATGGTCCCATGGATGTGATGATGGGAAATGCTCCGATGCTTTTTTTTCAAAGGTAGACTGCCAGGGAAGGTACTCGGGTGGTAAGACAGTTGGCGTTTCGTCGCGTTTTGCTTGATGTTCAAATGCTTGTGACGCTGATGTTTTTACTCTTATCCAGTATTTGTCTTCTCCCCATTGTTGAGTATCTAGCGCCATGCGCCAAATAGGTTTGTCATCTCTTGAATCGTCGTCTATTTGGAGGGTTTTCTTTTGCCAATCAATAGTCGGATTATGCTTTTCCAGCCATGGTATTCCAAAGATGATTTCTTGATCCCCTAAGTTCGTGATCCATGGCCAATTATCATATGGTTTTCCATTGATAGAATAGGTAAGACGAGTTCAATGCGTGATCATGCCATTTTGATTAATAGTTCCATTGGCATTTTTGACTTTAATCAATTGTTTTAATTCTTCTTCTTTTGGCCAATCTTTTGATATGTGTTCATCAATAAAGTTTCCTTCTGCTCCACAATCAATGAGGGTGGATATTTCAGCGGGTTTATCATTTGTTTGCACAGTGATTGAGATCCGTTTATCATTATTGGATTGTATGATTACAGAATCGAGTGCTAACTGTTCAACCTTATGGGAGGCGTCAACCGCTTTCTGGCGTCTCCTTCTTAAAAACCCTCTGTTTCCAGTTCTTGGAGGGTATTCTTGTGCTCCTCTTCTGGGAGTGCTTTTAATAGTGCCCTAATGCGTTGGGCAGTTGATTCTTCTGAGGTCATTTCCTCTATAGTTCTGATAGTGCGATTCTGAGGAGGAGATAATTTGTTGGCGTCATCTGGGTGTTCCTTTGTTTGGGCAATCCCTGGATATGTGTCCCTGAGTTCCGCATTGGAAACACTTGCTGGTTTTCCAATATTCCTCCTTTTGGGCATCTGAAAGGTGTCCAGTAGTTATGGCATTGACCCCTTTTGATCCTGATGCCGAGTTCCTTGAGTTTCGGTTAAATTTAAAATGTCTCTCCATGTTTCCTGATCCAGAGGACCGGTTCATCAGTTTCAGGGTTTCCCAAGCGTTGTGTAATCGCTCTGCAGCCTCATAAGCTGTTTCCATATTGATGACTGCAGGGTTCTCAATGATTTTTGCTGCGACTGATGCTGGGAGTCCTTTACAGAAATAGATTCGTTGCGCCATGAACCCTGTGATTCCGGTTGACTGAATAAGCGATCGGAATTTCTGAATGAAAGTGGGGATATCAATATCTCTGCCCACTTTGACTTTATCTAGATCATTCAGGGTCCTGGCTGCGGTGTCTGATTTGCCCCAATTGGCTAAGAATTGCTTTTTGAAACTGATGTAGCTATCCCAAGAGAGTGTCGTTCCTTCTTCCTTTTTCTTTCCTTTGTCTGTAGTTGCCTCATCCAATTCCTCTTGGATATTGGATTTCCAATCGTCTAATTCCTCTCCTAAGTGTAGGAAAACGTATTTGATCCTCTTCTTGGCAGTGGTAAATCATTCCTCATCTAGATCAAAGGTGTCATCGAATGCATAGATGAAATGTTTCGCTTTGGATTGTTGTCCTTTGAATTTCTCAATGGAGATTCCCTTTATCCCTTTTGGAGATGTTTCCTTTTCGTCTGCCATATCCTTTTTCGTTTCGGTTTCAGGTTCCTGTTTCGGTTCTGTTGCTTGTTTTGAGCTTTCTCCTTGTTTTGGTTTGTTGTCAAAATCTAGATCCAGTTCAATCTGCTGTTGTTCCTTGTATTCGTTCCACTTGGCAAGAGTAGATTCCTTGAGTGCGGAGAAGACTCCATCGGTTAGATTCTCAGTGTCTCAAAATTTGTGCCACCAAGTGAGTTCTGGTTCCTTGTTTGGTGGGAAGAATAATTGGCTATCTGAATTGTTTTCTTCATTATGCCAATTAATCCAAGTTTCTGCTAATAATTCTTTGTCAGGGTTTCCTTCTCTGTATTCTCCTTCGAAGAAACTTTCTGGAACTCGCTGGTTCTTTTTCTTAGTGGTTGAAATGTAATACCACCCTTCGTTTGTTGTAGAAGGATAGACTTCCCTTTGTCCAAGGTAATACTTTTGCCTGTAACAAACGGAGTTGTTTGGCGGTCTGATCTGGGAGGTTTGGGTCTCAATGGTGTCTGGCTAGTGACGAAGCACTGAGCGGTTCCTGAGTTCCAACTTGTGTTATGGACGATGCCCTCGTTGTGGTTCGTTCTAAATCAACAGCGACAAGCAGAGTCTTGGTCTGCTCCCAGTCACTGGACAAAGAGTCTAGGCACTAAGTCAAATGATGACGAAGGTCTTGAGAACAATGAGGAAGAAGAGCGTCAAGATCAAGCGAGGTTGAGAGCAAAACTTGTCTAAGTTGGAACTGAGGTTACTCTAGGATACATGGGGTTTATATATGTTTGGAGAACAAAGGAAACCGTAAAAGGGATGAGGCTGTAGCTACTTGAGAAAGGAAATGTGAAAGTAACTACGAAAGGAGATAGCGTCCAGGCTGTACACTGCGCAGTAATGATGGATATGAAATGGTCCACTAAAACACAGAGACGAAACGAAAAGAGAACTGTAACATGTTTCCTCATCAGCCACACTCGTCCTCATTGCCACACCCATCAAGATTCAATCAGTCTTCAATCCTCTTTGTCCCCTTCAAAGTAACTCAGTACCACTCGCACTTCATTTACCACATAACCAGGTGCCTAGCTCGCCTCGGACCCTCAGCCAAGTCTGAGAACCTCCTAGGACTCCCCCCCCTGTTGTACGTGTCGCGTGTCATCCCCCCCCCTTCATTACCTCCCATTCGTTTCAAACGCCACCTCGGTTGATCACTGAAGGTGTGCTCGAGCACTGAGAGATTGGGTTTCTTTTGGGTTTGCCCGCCGCACAGCGCATCACCGTATATAGTATTGGATGGTTCCTCCAACCATTGTCTTGCCCTCTGGTGAGCGCTCCCATGCACTGACTCAACCATTGGTGTCCCATAATGTCCCATAAGGCCCCTGGCCTGTTATAATGTGTATAGCAGTCATCCCAGATGACTGTAGAGTAAACTAAAATTGAGGGGCTAGGATTGTGATCCTAACATCATCTAACCATAAGACCCTCTTCCAATCATCCACTGTCCAATTTGCATGATATTGAGCAAATTTGAGATAGTCTGATTGATGAGCCCTCTTGAGGAGAGGATGTTACTGCTTGACAACAGAGCAGAAATTGTGTTCCCTGAGGGCATTTCTGACTGTCTGGGATGTGACAGGGGATGAGATGATATTGTTGATGTAATTGGTGGCCTGGGCAGCATTATCAAGCTTTCCAGTAGTGATTTGGCAAATAATGGACTATTTGTCATGAGGAGAGAGTTTGGAAGGACAGCCACCTTTGCTGTTTTCTTTATCCCCATCCATTTCCCTACCTATTTTGCCAATGGTAGACTTCCCTAGACCAGTTTTGGACTAATTTGGTGAAGGGAATACCCACTTTAAGAAGAGAGATGACAGTAGAGTTCTGAAGAGAGGATGTAGGTTTCATGTGGTAGTGGAAGAGAGAAAGATGCAAGCAGACATTCAACACGTCATGTGACCTTGTTTACTGTTCCCATGGTCTATTCCACCTGAAGTTTGCATGAAACAGAGTAATTACTGCTAAAATAATACAGGGTCAAATAACTGTCCCAATGAGAGGGCATTATGGTTTGCTCATTGCTCTGTCATTTCCCATGCAAATCACATAATTTGTGGCTTGTGTAAAAGCCATTAGTAAGTATTACAATATGTACATACAAGTCAAACATTAAAGTTACTGGTTGCAATGTTATTAGCTGATCTCTTCAAAATGACCAAACATTGGGACAGTTTTTTGAGCTACTGTATATGTTTCAGAAACCCTAACCTAAGTACAGTGTAATCTACCTATTACATAATATTGGTTCCTAAAACAAGTCATTCTGAGTCTTCATCTATTTATTTTCTTTCTATGATGTTCTATATGACATCATTTCATTCTATATGATGTTGTATGAGTCATCATGAGTCATAAGTCACATGACTATTATTATAAAAGTTATTATGATTAAATATGAATCACTTAGTTAATAGTTATTTGATCTTATCTTATTTGATAAGATATGATTAGATATATATATATATATCTACACTGGCTGGGCTCATGACCAGCTTCATTTACTGGGTGCATTGGGTAGAGGGGGAATGATTCAACCCTGCATGCTTTCCTACCCTATTTACAGAAAACATTACTATGATTGAGATGTGCACATGTTTGACAATCTTTGGCTGAAATTATGGATGGGCTCCCGGCCTGAAACGCTGGGGGGGGTTGGAGATGCGAGCTGTTCCCCTGGGGCTAAAGGAGTCATTGATGTGATAGTGAGCATCTCAACGAAAAACCCTCCCTGTGAAGGAGATGCACTCACTCCTTCTTCAAGCTTTGAGTGCAAGCTCCATTGGTTGGCACCTTATCTTACTGGTGGTTGTGTGTATCTTGTGAAAGGTTCCAACGCTGGCGACGCTTGTAAGTACGGTGTGAGTATCATCGCATGCTTCCAAAGGTACAAAGTGAAGGCCTTCCCTGCCCATCTCCCTTGGGCTTGAACGGCCTCAAAAGGCACCCCTCTAAGGAGGTATTCAAGGGTACCCCCTATGCGTAAACTGTGTCCTTTGAGACTCAGTAAATTGTTTGCTTTTGACACTTTCGTGATGTGTGTGGCCACTTGCTATTTACTTAATGGTCAAAGGGTTCCTTCTTTTGTCTTCCAAGCGAATAAACGATCGTTGGGCCCCACTTTATTGAGTCGCAGATGACTGTTGAGGGCAGCTATTGGGTCAGCCAGTCCCTCCTGTCCTGAACACTGAATGTACTCCCATTACTTCCAGCACTCACCATCTTGGTGATTGGGATGTGAAGTCTTGTTACTCTTTTTCCTTCTCTATCCGTGATTTCTGACATACCACTGGCTGTGACATGTTTGCAAGCATCAAAGGTGCTGATGTTTGAGATGGTCAATTCTCCTAGCCTCGCCACTGACCAGAAACAAAAGGTCATGCAAGCAAAGACTGCCATGTTTTGGGTTCAAATGCATCTTGAAAATCTCTAACATTTTTGGTGTGAATGGCTCCCTATTTGTGCGCTTGGATGAAGCCGGTGCTAACCTGCTTGCTCCTTCTAATGCCGCTCTTAGTTCTGCCTGATTGATATTCCACTCATGTCCATGTAGTAGATGCCATGCCTTGATACCGGCTGCATAATTGTTAAGTGATGTGCCTGAATAAGACCCTGTGCAGCTGCAGAGGAATGACAATAGGAGTGCTGATGATATAGGGCACCTTCTCTACTCTGGTACTCCTTGCACATCACAGTAGACATGGAATACTAATAACCCTGCTCCATACATGGATTTTGTTGATTCTGCCCATGCCACATTCATTACTTGTAGAATGCGCTCTAGCTTATCCTCCAATATTTCTAGTTCTCTCTGCGAATCTGTTCTTGCTGCTACATTAGCCAGTTTCCACAATCTTAATCTGTCGCGCACTAGACAGTGAGGTTGCAAAGGTGAAGGTGATGGTGTGAGATCTGTTGCATATGGTGCTGGGTGTGAAGGTTTTCCTTGTTCCCTCGGCGTTAATGCCGCTCCAAATCTAGGTTCTGAACTGTCGTTAAGTGAAACCAAGTGCCTCTTTGATGAGGCTGTCCTTGAGTGCTCTGAACTCTCTGTTTCTGTTGGCCTCTGCTCTCCAATCCTCCTTGCTTCTTCCGCAGGACTCATTTTTGCACGCAAGGCCAGAAATGATGTGCTCAGGGTTAACTCCCTGGGTCGTTTCTGTGGTTCTGCGGAGATGGGGGTGCGTGACAAAGGAGCAAATGGGTTCGGGAATAGCAATGTCTGGGAGGAGCTGGTTCCATGGCCTGTAGCGACCCCTTGACGGTCCATCCGCTGGGTTGGATTTGCTTGGGACATATCTGGTGTGGATCTCCAAGCGCCGAGGGAGGGTGCTAATAAATTCATGTATGCGTTTGAAGCACTCGTTAATAAGCTCCGACCTATCAAAGCGACAGGCAGACAGGGGGTTTTGTGAGTGAGGTAAAGTTGTCCCGTCAATGCCAGTTCCAGAAGCACACTGCGCAAATGTAGAATGCGAAACAAATGCGGACAAATGCAAGCATAAGCAAGTGGACCAATCAACAACGCTCTTGGATGACGCAAAAGGATGCTAAAGGCAAGAGCGGATACTCAATAATGGGCAGCAGTCACGTGATAATAGCCGTTTGGCAGGTAAGTGGAAGTTTGTAAAGCAAATGCCGGTGGTGCGAACAGATGATGTTGGGGGCAGATAACGCAGGTGGATAGCAAACGTCAGACGCTGATAATAACGACAAGCAGCCAAAGTCTTTCCGCAAGGCGGGCTCGACAATGACTGTAACAACGCAGAGAGGAAACTCACAAGTGAAAGAGAGGCTGAAGGCGAAGCGAACGCAAAGAGGAAACTTGAATGGATGGGATATGCTGATTTCTACTATGAGACTTTATGGTTTATATACATTTTACTATACTACCAATGCGAGTGAACTCCGAAACTCTGAAACTTTCCCTGTGTACGCGCAGCTCCTTGCTGTCCCAATCCGTGCTTTTGAAAGGCGTCGTCCGATGTGACTTAGTATACAATTATTTTCATAGTATATTCCTCCGATGTGCAACTCCGTAGTGGAACCCTGACTGTATTGGCGCTGTCCCTAAGGGCATCTCAAATAGGTGTGTGACGGCCGTTGATCGACCTCCGCCGTCCAATTGCTAAGCGCTAGGGTATCCAATAGTGACCGTGAGCCTGTTGCCAGAATGCGACCCTTTACGCTTGATGTAGCCGTCCGGTTGTACTTGTTGATCGACGCAATAGTCCGTGAAGATTTCGTTGGCTAAATAGCTTTTTCCGTTGATCATATACGGATGTGGCTAGCGGCTCTCAATCGCGGTACTTGGAAGGCGGACCTGTCTATTATGGAAGTGGCAGTGCAGATTGTCGCGTGCGGCGGTAAACTCCCGATGCGGAACGTCCATTAGTCAGCGCAGGCTTTTCGGATAATTGGATGTGTGCGCCAGTAGTTGTCAAGCGCGACGGCACTCGCTGGTAATGTGGAAGGGTGCGGATTATACTGCGACTGTCGTGCGGCTTATGCTGTGGGTGTGTGCACGTTTTGCAATATGCGAGGCCTGCGGATCTGCGCGGTATCAGATAATTAGTGTCAGGGTCAGTGCATGTGTATAATCCCAATGACGGTAGGACTACTCTCGCATAGCATGACGCATATACGTGACGAGGTCACTACATGGTCACAGTGGGACACTGCTCATCATCATTTGCTTCTCTGTTGCGGTGTCTTCCATTTTGCCACCCTTCGACGACCCCTGCATTGTCTCCGTAGAGAATGATGAATTTGCCAACATCAGTGATAGTGGCGACAGTGTAGATGAGGAACTCGAAACTGAGCACTGATAGGTAACTACACTGCTAAAGCAGCTGTGTAGACCAGGGGGGGTGTGAGACCATTGGAAGATTCCCAGCACCTTGATTATGAGGAGGGAGGGAGAGTATATTATTCCTGTGACTACTTGTGACACAGTAACTATAAACCATCCATGACTAAGCTGAGTAAGCCCCCTATCTGCTGCTGTATTGAGCTCAAGCTCATCAGCGCTTCTGCCCAGCTGATGTCTTGTTTGCCATCGCGTGTTCTCCAGTCTGGAGCTAGTGTCCAGGCTCTCCACCGATCTCCTATTAATATTCCAATGCCTGTCTGTGAGCTCGCGTCCAAAAATGCGCATATGTCACGGAATTCTGTTGGACAGTGAATGCTCCTGATTGCTCTTCCGCTAGATAAAACCTTTTCCCACCACTCAAGGTCTGCTTTTATATGCTTGTCTGGCCTGTGTGGAAGAAAAGGTTTGTTCGTTCCAATGCTAAGCATCTGTTTGAATCCTGTTAAATATGCTCTCCCTTCCGGCAGGACCAAGCATGCGTGCAACAGTTTCCCAAAGATCTCCCTCGTGTCCTGCAGGGTGTGTGAATGGCGTGTTTGCCATGCGGCCAATGCCTGTAAGTATTTTTCCACTTTGTTTTCACTGAGTGATACTTGCCTCTTCCATAGATCCCATAGAAATCTGAGATATAAAGTCGTCGGGCCAAAATGTTGGTCTTTATTTCTTTCTCATGGGATCCCTAGTTCCTCCGAGATTTTGTCTATGTTGCCAAAACTATATGTAAATAGTTTGTCGTGATCGGAATTGGGCAATGCCTTGGATAGGTCCACGATGGACCTGGAACAATCTTCTCCGTGTTCTTCTGATATGCCATTATCCCCCATGACCCCTTTAAACCAGATCCGGCTGCCTGCCATCAGCGTACCCTCCATTCTTATTGTGTGGTGTTGCTGGCACCGCAGTTCATTGTACTGCTCCAAAAATATTCTCCTGATTCTGAAGAAGATGTGGTCATCCACCCACTTGTCTAGTGGGCTGATTCTGTTATGAGCTCACGCCCCTAAGCACAACCTTACAATCCCCCTAGGGGGCCCACAGGCCTCGTCGCTGGCCAGAGGATAGAAAGGAGACGAAACGCGATAGTATTGGGGTAGAGAGAAACTATCTGAAGTCTGGGGAGACTCCAGCTACAATGTACCTACTTATATACTACTCTATGAGGACCCCTTGCGACTCCCAGACCCACCGGCACTCCCTCAGCCTGACTCACTCCTATTGTTCTTGGTGAGCATGTGCTTGGGCGCTGCCGCAGTTGCTGCGCACATGAGCGCATATGGGCGCAGCCGCTCTGACTCCACTCATAGACCTCTTCTGGACTGCTCTAGACCCTGACCATAAGGAGCAATGCCTTGAGGCATTGTGCGTTCCATCGCGATCCTTTATAGACATGCGCGCTGTCTTGCGCCTTCGTCTGATGCGTGATGGCTTGATGCGCTGATCCTCCTGATGCACTGATGCCGAGTGTGATGCCATCAAGGTGGCGATCCACCTTCCTAGTCTGGCCGTCCTTCCGTATATAGTATTGGATGGTTTCTCCAACCATCGTCTTGCCTTCTGGTGAGCGCTCCCATGCGCTGACTCAACCATTGGTATCCCATAGTGTCCCGTAAGGCCCCAGGCCTGCTATAATGTGTATACAAGTCATCCCAGATGACTGTAAGGCAAAACCAAATTTGAGGGCTAGGATTGCGATCCTAACAGATTCCCTGCACTCTAAATATTTCACATCCTGCATCCAAAACATGACCGTACATCCCTGCTGATGGCAATGCTCCAAAGGCTAAGCATGTGTCTATGCAGCCGTGCGTGTCCAAGGTTCTCACAACTGCTGCCGGCCACTGTGATTGGTGTATCATGACAGTTCTGTAAGCCTCTGCTATGTCGCTTCTGATCCTGGTGGCAGACAAGTGACGATTGAGTATATTACCGAGAATTTTCCCCAGGTGGTGGGAAAATTACCCGAGTTATTGTGTGTGTTGATCGACCAATTTGGGAATTGCTCTGATGGGGTTATGGGGAACAAGAAATTCTGTATTAATCTGTACTTTCCCAGACGTCCTGACTTGGGTATGATGGACAGGGGGGAGGTTTGATATGGACCTAGGGTTGATTCAATGTCCTTGAGCAGGAATGGGCCTAGGTACCTGCCTTTATTAATCTCTTTGCTTATTATATCCTTAAACTGCTCTGCATAAGTATTAATTGAACCATTATTCTGTGGGCTTTGTACAGACGAGATTTGTGGGAAATCAACAATGAAACCATGTCTAAAACTGGAGGGTATCTTGTGAAAATGCTCCATGATGCCGGCATTCTGGAGCTCTCTCTCCCACACTTCAGCTATGTACAGGGTCCGTGTCTGATGGTTTTTGAGTGCGTGGACAATGCTGTGCTGCATGAGAGCTGGCCCCACAACCTGAGCAGATGTGGAGGGGGGAGTGTTTGAGGGGGCACTGCTCCCTTTGCCATCACGAACAGATTTGCTTGTTTGAGTCTCTTGTGTAGAGTAGTTTATTGACGTGCTTTGCAAATGTGCTGAATTTTCCATCCCATGTGCGGGCGGCTTCACAAGCGACAGTTGCGTGTGGTTTCCGACTGAGGCATACCGAACATGCGGGGAGGGGTCCCTGATCCCCCTGAAACCACTGTTTCTTTCCGTTGTCCGATTCCTCAAGGTTGTTTGGCACTGATCGTTTTTGTCCACCGAGCTGTCTAGCTCTAGCCCCACTCAGAGGAAAAATGCTGCTGTTCGGATTGTTTCCGAAGGAGGCTGACACCTGGGGTGTGATACCTGGTTTAAATCACGATGCAAATCAGGTGCACATCAGATATGAGGCACGGCCATGTGTGGTGGCATGGGTGGGTGAGATCACACAATGTGAATGCATAGATGGATCCATGTAATTGTCGCATCAAGTTGTGGATGGTGCGGAAAGGACTGTTAGTGCTATGTTGTGTGTGACAGGATACTACCAAAGACTTGCCTTAGATAACCTTGCCAGTTCCTTGTTGAAGGCTTGAGACTGCAGTGTGTCTCTTGTTTTCATAAGGAGGTCTTGGTTGATGAGAGACAACAAATATCCACTCGTCGTGCCAATTGTTAGATGCCATTTTTTCCTCTGTTGTCCTTGGTATACTAGCAGCGCTCGTTTGGCAAATTTGTTGTTGGAGAATCTCCATTTGTGCGTTTGTAGGTTAGACCAGAACTCGACGAACATTTTGATGTGTGAGTCGGGCCAATCGGAAATCTTCATAAAGCCTACCATTCACGGCACTGCTTCGAGGAATTCCTCCCATGAAAGATCTTCATCCTTGGTGACACTGTTTTTGCTGCTGCATGTGGACGATGCTGGGACCCATGCTTGGGCGTCACCTTCCCAAACCAGTACAAAGCTCTCATCTTCCAACCCTGCCTTCTCCACTTCCTCCAGGCCACGGTTGGTGAAATAGTATAACTCCACGAATTCCCCCTTTTGCAACTTTTTGAGGGCATACAGAGATGGAAAAATTGTCGCGTCCATGGGGACCATGATATTGGGTATCTCGGCGTACTTTGCTTTGTGCTTTTTCTTATCTTCTCGCTGGGCTAAGTTGTTGCTCTCCTGCTCCTCCCTCCTCTTAATCCGCTCTGCTTCTTCCAACGCCTGGGCTGCTTCCACCTCTTCCTGCTCCCAGGCGGCTCTTTGCCAATCCCATTCCCCTCTTTTGTGTTGGTTCTGAAGGGTCCACAATAGCTCCAGCGTTAGCAACGCCTGCTCAGGATTCAGGCCATTGTCCACGATCCTTTATAGACATGCACGCTGTCTTGCACCTTCATCTGATGTGTGATGGCTTGATGTGCTGATCCTCCTGATGCACTGATGCCAAGTATGATGCCATCAAGGTGGCAATCCACCTTCCTAGTCCGGCCTTCCTTCCATATATAGTATTGGATGGTTCCTCCAACCATTGTCTTGCCCTCTGGTGAGCACTCCCATGCACTGACTCAACCATTGGTGTCCCATAGTGTCTCGTAAGGCCCCTGGCCCATTATCATGTGTATAGCAGTCATCCCAGATGACTGTAGAGTAAACCAAAATTGAGGGGCTAGGATTGCGATCCTAACACTTCTCCCCAGACAACAAAATACTGTACCTCTTCTACCATGATCAAGTCTATACAATGGAAGGTATTAGTGTATCACTCCCTAATCCTATATACAACTCCTTGAATGTCTTTATCTGGTTGTTATTCAATATCTGCAAGCTGAAAGAGCTGAGGAAGTTCTTGGTCACCTATCCATGTTTGCCAATGCAGACAACTTTGCACAATCCCATTCAATACAAGATCTGGGATAAAGAACAGATTCCTCTGCTGTTATAGACTCATGATGAGCTCAGGCAAGGGTGAGTCTTACTGATAACACATTTCTGTTCACATCTGAGTGCATACTACCCAGGTTGCAACATCAGCACATGTACCACTCCCTGTTGGCTGTGCTTCACAAGGTTTATGGAAGCTCATCTCTGAATCTGAGTGACCCATTAGATCTATTGGATGTCTGCCTCAGTGCCCATGTGCTTGAGGAACACTACAGTGAAGAGGACAGTGTGCAACTGTCACCTGATGCCATTGACTACCTTCTGGATGCAGCAACTGACCATTTTGGATACTCTGGTTGTGATGTGTTTGAAGGGGTCTTCTCTTATCTGGTGATGACCAAGTGCCATGAGAGAGCTTTCAACATCAATTACACAGATTTGTATGCTGTATCCTCCCTCTCTCCAGTGACTTGATATCTAATTGGATCCTTGCTCTCTCCCTGATTGATCAAGGGCCTCTTCTGAGTGTTCATTGGGAGGTGAACTTCAAGTTGAGCTGGGCTGCTAAGAGCATGGAGTAGAAACAAAATTCACCTCCTTTGAAGTATTCTGGAAACAGGAGGATTGGTGGGATGGATGCTCAAGCCATTATATAACAAACCCTAAAATGACTTCCTACTTTTCAACATGAACTCCAACAGTGATGATCCACCATATTTCACCCTAGTTGTCATGACTTGTTCTCAACAGTCAAATCTCTAAGACATTTTTATTCTTTTTCTTTGTATTTTACTATAGCTGTAGCCAAACATCTTAGTCAGGTTGGCATCTATCTTATCTAGTCAGCGCTAAGATTAGATTAGATAACGATTAGATTAGATTAGATTACAGACTACCGGACCAATGACTCATGGACTATGACTCAGGCTTATCAATGCACAGCAATGGGGGCCAATTATGTTATCTCTTTTACTCATACTTACTCAGCGTAGATACTATTATTAGAGTGGTGCACAGACCACCCTTGTAGTATATAAACTGAGTAACTATTACCCAGAGTCCTCAGTTGAGTTCTCTCAGGTTTCCTCTCTACCCTCACCTTCTCTCTTCTTAAGTCTTCTGTTGGGGCCCTAAGGTGTCATGCCAAGGGTAGTCCTGATAGTAGAACTCAACTGCTACACATCCTTACTGCCCCAATGCTTGTAACTAGAGCATCATGCTCGAACCTGGATCCCAGGGTAAAGGGAACTCTTTGATATCAGGGGCTCATACACTCTTCCACAGAGTATAAAGTGTTATTAGTTGTCAGACTATAAAACTGTCACCCCCAGTTCTGTGAGACATCCATAAAAGTCTTACTCTATGTTCCCAGTCTATGCAAACTGAAGTACCTAACCCAGTAGATAGGGTTACCTGTGCACAGGATACCAGTGCCACAGTAGTGGCATGTTACATCACTTGCATTGTAGGACCAGCCTCACCAGCCCCTGCACACATTGATAGGTAACTACACTGCTAAAGCAGCTGTGTAGATGAGGGGGGGTTGTGAGACTGTTGGAAGATTCCCAACACCTTCCTGTTTGATTTTATGAGTGCGCTGTGTGACGATGACTTGGCAGTTGTGGCGATGGTGATGACATAGTGAACCATCCCCCCAAACAAGAGGGAGGGGGAGGGAGAATGAGCCAAACGAGAGGAAAACAAATGAATTACAAAGGAGGGAGGGGTATTCTTATTATGTGACTACATGTGACACAGTACTATAAACCATCCATGACTAAGCTACTCCTTTAGGCAGAGCCCCTGTCCATTGCTGTACAGAGCTCAAGCCCATCAATGTTAAATTACCCTGGTCTAGGCCCTTGAAGGCTACATCCGTACATACTTAATTACATCATTTTGTAATCCTTGAGAGTAGCTGTTGCTTGACCATATGCTCTTGAGAAAGGCCATACCTATTAGGGGTATAGTGCTAACTGGACAACTGTTTGGACCCAGTTTAGTATAATCAATTTATCAAAAGTCAATACCATACTCTATTGTTTACATACTAGCACTGCAGGAAGGGTTGTGGACCCTGAGTGCATTCCCAAATAAGTGACAGGCCAAGACCTCCCTCACTTTTACGTAACGGAGAATTCCAAAGTATGTGATCTTCTTAGATCACATGGGCTTACAGATAGGGAAATCAATAATTTCTGGATAGAAGTATTTGGTGTACCACTGGATGGTCTAGAAGATTTTGATATTGATCATGACCCTTTTGGTGATCCCTTTGATGATAACAATCCGGTCTTGGACATTCCTGCACTTCACACACCAACTGAGTCAACTGACTCCACACCCTCAATCACCAAGGTACAACATCATTGGGAACCTGCACCATTCCAAATCTTACACCTGAATCCTGCAACTCTAAATATCTATCATCTATTCAACTCCAATGCAGATTTCATTGGAGAAGTCACACCACCTTTCTCACCACCACCACCACCCTTTAGATCTCCATCGGTATCACAACCGTCAAGATCTCTTTCCCCATTTACCCCACACCCCCTATCTACATCAACATGTCAGATCACAGAGAAGAAGATCTGACATCAGTGCAATTGTTACAATTGCTGAATAATCAAAATAACACCATTCAGCAGTTGCAAGTGCAACTCCTAGTTCTCCAAAACAACAATGCCGCTGTGGCACAACAAGCAGCACTGCCACCAGCTGCCCCAGCCCCAATTATTAATATACTGGAAGGGACAGTATTCAATATTCCCTCACCCACAGGAGGAGGACAAAATCCTCCTTGTGTTGTCATACATGTCAGAAGGATTTGCAGTAGATTGACAAGACAATCTATTAGAGTTAATTGCCAATGAAGACAAGATTGTTCCAGAAATGGTGGAACAATTATATAGACAAATATGGAGGGATTTTGGTGACACCAATGAGCAGTCATCAAAAATATCAGAATTGTGCATGATGTCACAGGGCGCACACACATGTGAAGAACATGTGCAGAAATTTAAAAAGGTTGCACAAGGCACAGGCTATCAGGGAAGGGCCCTGATAGAAGAGTTTAAAAGAAGTTTGAATGCCAGACTCTGAAAAAGGATAATGGAGGCCGATGAAGTACCGGAAACCATTGACAAATGGTACAGAAGATCGGTCTGTCTCAACTGAAAGCAAAAGCCGAGGAACAGTAACTCTGCTAAGAGGAGTGAAGGGACCAAAGGCCTGGATACAGCAAAGCCGGTAGGAACTGGCCAGCCAAAACCCCAATGGAGATTCAATACAGCATCAGGATCAGTGAACCAGAACCGATTGGGAGCTGGGCCCTCCTCGAGTAATAATACAGCAACACGGCCTCAAGATCCAAACACAATGGACGTGGATCAAACACAGTGCCCACCAATGTGTTGCTACAAATGTGGAAGGATCAGTCACATAGCAAGAATTTGCCAATCAGGTTTGGACATCTGAACCATGTCCTTTGAAGAAATGAAGGAATACTTTGCAAAGGGCAAAGCTTTGAAAGAGGATGAGAGTCAGTAAGTCCCATACTGAACTCTCAAAATAGGTATTCTGTATTAGGTAAAGAAGATGGACAGGTAGGTATGGAGGACTTGGAGACTTCAACAGTCTCTGAGACAACCCCGCAGGAAGCAGTCTCTAGTGCCAATGCACAGGAGTGCAGGAGGGCGGATAAACCTGTGCTTGATTCTTCCTTATCAGGTAAAAGAATACTAAAAAAGGGACAAAAAGAATTTCTTGTTTGATCTATTGGTCAGAAAGATGAGATACTAATGGAAATAGGTCTAGAGACTCTAGACACACATGACCAAACAACAGAAATGGCATTGCTCAATTCTGGAGCAACAGGTTTGTTTATGAATGCCAAGTTCACTAACAAAAAAGGCTATAGGTTAATTCCTTTAGATTGACCCATTCAAGTTAGAAACATAGATGGATCTAACAATGAAGGCAGTATGATTACTCATGAGGTAGATCTGATCATGAGTTATAAAGGACATCAAGAAAGGGCCACATTTGAAATATGTGAATTAGGCAAAACAAATGTAATCATAGGTTCCACATGGTTACAACAACATAATCTGGATGTTAACTGGATCACCAGTAAAATTGAGTTAACAAGATGTCCACAGTCATGTGGACATAAACAGAGAGAATGGACAAAAGAAAGACAAAAATGGACAAAACAGGCAGAACATTGGGAAACCAATATGTATGTCTGGGAAAAGGAATGGGAGTTGAACTTTGCCTACTGGCTAGAGCAAAAGGAGAAAGAGGAACAAAATTTGGATTTCCTGGATCAATGGAAACACCCGAAATTTTATAAGGAAGGAGAGAAATATGAATTCCTCCTGTCTGGAATCAAATCAGATGACCCAAAATGGATTAGGGAGTTGAAAAACAAGGAACCAAAAGATTTGGTGCCACCACAGTATCACAAGTATTTACACTTGTTTGAAAAAAGTGCATCAGAAAGAATGCCAGTTAGGAAACCATGGGATCATGCTATTGATCTCAAACAAGGTTACCAACCAAGGAAAGGAAAGGTGTATCCTTTGTCACCAAACAAACTTGGAGAAGCCTGAGACTTTGTTGATGATCAATTAAAAAAGGGGTACATCAGACCTTCAAAATCACCACAAACATCACCAGTGTTCTTTGTAAAGAAAAAAGATGGAAAAAAGAGAATGGTACAGGACTACCATTACCTAAACAAATGGACAATTAAAAATAATTGTCCATTACTGTTGATATCAGAGCTTGTAGATCAAGCAGGACAAGCCAAACACTTCACCAGGTTGAACCTTAGGTGGGGTTATAATAACATACAAATCAAGGAAGGAGATGAATGGAAAGCTGCCTTTACTACACCAGAAGGTTCTTTTGAACCAGTGGTAATGTACATTGGGCTTACCAATTCTCCAGCAACCTTCCAAGCCATGATGAATGATATCTTTCAGGATATGATAAATGAAGGAAAAGTCATTGTTTACATTGATGACATCCTTATTTATACAAAAACTGAAAAAGAACACAACAATATTGTACTCAAAGTTCTCCAGTGCTTGGAAGAAAATGATTTGTATGTTAAACCAGAAAAATGCGTATGGAATGTGCAGGAGGTAGAATTCCTAGGGGTTATCATTGGACCTAATGGAATCAAAATGGATCCAAAGAAAGTTGATGCTATTCTTAACTGGCCAACACCTGGCAGTGTAAAAGACATTCAACATTTCTTAGGATTGGCAAACTATTACCGATGATTTGTCAAAGATTTTGCCAAAATTGCACAACCATTGCACAATCTGGTCAGGAAAGATAAACAATGGGAATGGATGGAAGGAGAAGAAAAAGCTTTTAAAACTTTAAAAAAAACTTTTACAGAACAGCCCCTTCTTGTTGTGCCAGATTCTGACAAGAAATTCAAGATCGAGTCTTATGCCTCGGATTACACAACAGGAGGTGTATTGTCAATGGAATGTGATGATAACAAATGGAGACCAGTAGCATACCTCTCCAAATCCCTCAATGAAACTGAGAGGAATTATGATGTCCATGACAAGGAAATGTTGGGCATTATTGGGTGTCTCAAAGCCTGGAGACACTATTTGGAAGGAGCAAGGCAGGAATTTGAGATATGGACAGACCATAGAAATCTCAAATACTTTATGAATGCAAAGAAGTTAAACTGAAGACAAGCATGCTGGGCATTATACCTCAGCAGGTTTAACTTTAAATTAATTCATAAAGCTGGATCAACTGTTATGAGCTCACGCCCCTAAGCACAACCCTACAATCCCCCCTAGGGGGCCCACAGGCCTCGTTGCTGGCCAGAGGATAGAAAGGAGACAAGAACGAGATAGATTGGGGTAGAGGTAAACTATCTGAAGTCTGGGGAGACTTCAGCTACACTGTACCTACTTATATACTACTCTATGAGGACCCCTTGCGACTCCCAGACCCACTGGCACTCCCCCAGCCTGACTCACTCCTATTGTTCTTGGTGAGCATGTGCTTGGGCGCTGCCGCAGTTGCTGCGCACATGAGCGCATATGGGCGTGGCCGCTCTGACTCCACTCATAGACCTCTTCTGGACTGCTCTAGACCCTGACCATAAGGAGCAATGCCTTGAGGCATTGTGCGTTCCCATTGCAATCCTTTATAGACATGTGCGCTGTCTTGCGCCTTCGTCTGATGCGTGATGGCTTGATGCACTGATCCTCCTGATGCACTGATGCTGAGTGTGATGCCATCAAGGTGGCGATCCACCTTCCTAGTCTGGCCATCCTTCCGTATATAGTATTGAATGGTTTCTCCAACCATTGTCTTGCCCTCTGGTGAGTGCTCCCATGCGCTGACTCAACCGTTGGTATCCCATAGTGTCTCGTAAGGCCCCAGGCCTGTTATAACATGTATAGAAGTCATCCCAGATGACTGTAAGATAAACCGAAATTGAGGGGCTAGGATTGCAATCCTAACATCAACCATGGGAAAGGCCGATTCTCTGTCCAGGAGGCCAGATCATAAAAAGGGGGTAGAAGATGATAACAAGGAAGTCACCTTGTTAAAACCAGAGTTTTTCCGAATTGCAGCACTTCAACAAGGACATGTGCTAGTCAATATGTCAGAAAAAGAAATTCTAAATAAAATTCAAAAATCAGAAGCAAATGATGAGGAAGTGGTAAAAGCAGTGGAAGCCATGAAAAAGGCAGGAGTCAGGAGACTTAATGCAGGAGAATGGCAAATGGAACAAGGACTGATTCTCTGGCAAGGAAAAGTTTATGTTCCAAAAGACAAAAAATTATGAATGGAGATAGTCAGACTCCATCATGACACACCCATTGCTGGACATGGAGGACAATGGAAGACAGTTGAACTTGTCACAAGAAATTATTGGTGGCCAGGAGCTACCAAATTTATAAAAAAATACGTTGCTGGATGTGACAAGTGCCAAAGAAGCAAAAACTTCCGCCAGCAGGAAAGTTGATGCCTAATTTGGCACTGTCAAAGCCATGGACCCACATTACTGCAGACTTCATTATGAAGTTACCAGAATCACATGGACACAATGCAATTCTGGTAGTCTGTGACAGAATGTCCAAAATGGCTCATTTTATTCCAACTTCAGAAGAAACATCAGCACAAGGGCTGGCAACACTATTCAGAGACCATATATGGAAACTCCATAGTCTCCCCAAGTCAATAATCTCGTATTGCAGTCCACAGTTTGCTGCACAAATGATGAAAGAACTTAATCAAATGTTAGGCATTTCTACAGATTTGTCTACAGCTTTCCATCCACAAACAGATGGACAAACAGAACAAATGAATCAGGATCTAGAACAGTTCCTGAGGATTTTTGTAGATCACCAACAAGAAAATTGGTCAGGATGGCTTGCAATTGCCAAATTTAGTTACAACAAGAAAATTCAGGCATCAACAAAACATACACCATTTTTTGTGAATTATGGAAAACATCCCAGGATGGGAATAGAGCCAAGAAAGGAAAGAAGTCATCCAGCTGTGGCTGACTTTGCACAAAAAATGAAAGAAATTCATGAAGAAGCACAGGCTGCACTTAAAAAATTGCAGGATGATATGAAACTTTATGCAGATAGATGACATTCTGAAGTGCCAGAATACAAGGTAGGAGATTGAGTTTGGTTATCAACCAAAGATCTTCAGTTATCTGGATGCCCAACCAGGAAATTGGCAGAACAATGAATAGGTCCTCATCCAATTAAAAGGATTATTTCATCAAATGCAGTAGAGTTAAATCTACCTTTCTCACAATAAATTCATCCTGTTGTGAACGTTTCATGAATACATCCCTATGTTAAACCACTTAGGGGACAACACATTGCACCACCACCACCAGTTGAAATTGATGGTGGAAAGGAATACAAGGTAGAAGAAATCCTCAATGTACAATTGAAAAGAAACAAGATAGATTCTTAAATGGAAAGTTATACAGCTGAACACAATTTGTGGGAGCCAAAAGAGAATTTGGGAAATGCTAAAAAGAAAATAAAGCATTTCTATGATAAAAACCCCAGAGCAATACAAATTATTGACAAAAGCATCTTTAATAAATTAGGCTTCAAAAAATATGAGAAATATACAGAAAGTCCAGGAATGGCCATATCCAGAATTGACATAAATGCAGTAGCAGAAACTGCATCATGGGAGAAGAATTGGCAAAAATGGAAAGGACAACAGCTTCTAAAGCAGTTAAATGAATCATCTGATCATGATGGTCCATGTGATTGCAATGGATGCTTAAAAAATCAAAAGGATTGGCCCTGGAGTAGGGCCTTAAACTGCTTCATTTTGTTGTAGGAAGGCCTTATTCTGGGCCCAGTTATACAAACACACATGCATTTGTATATTGTCTCTCTTACCATCATGGGTAAGAACTGTTGCAACAACAATCCTTATCATCAGTGGCTATTCAAATGTGGGCCACTGCTGTGAACAATCTTCATGTTGTCCTTTTCCAGAAACACCCAAAAAAACGAAACCCACTCCCTGTCCCTGCATCACTATGGATCATGATGTGTACCGCTGGATAGACAGAGCCAACCAAGGCAAAGATCCTTGGACTTTCCTGCCCAAAGCATTTTGGGCATGGCAACTTTGCATGAGATGGCACAAAGAGAAAAAGGGTGGACATATATCCTTTGAAGATTTTTAGTTCATCTAGGAAGCCAAAACCTAAAAAGGGGGTACTGTCATGACTCATTCTCAACAGTCAAATCTCTAAGACATTTTTATTCTTTTGCTTTGTATTTTACTATAGCTGTAGCCAAACATCTTAGTCAGGTTGGCATCTATCTTATCTAGTCAGCACTAAGATTAGATTAGATAACAATTAGATTAGATTACAGACTACCAGACCAATGACTCATGGACTATGACTCAGGCTTATCAATGCACAGCAATGGGGGCTGATTATGTTATCTCTTTTACTCATACTTACTCAGTGTAGATACTATTATTAGAGTGGTGCACAGACCACCCTTGTAGTATATAAACTGAGTAACTATTACCCAGAGTCCTCAGTTGAGTTCTCTCAGGTTTTATCTCTACCCTCACCTTCTCTCTTCCTAAGTCTTCTGTTGGGGCCCTAAGGCATCATGCCAAGGGTAGTCCTGATACTAGTATGGGATCCCCCTATTCCAAATAATCAACAATTTACCAAAGTCAAGTGCAAGATGTTAGGCTCCAGTCCATCACCAACCTCTCCAATGGTCTGGAGAACAAATTGTATTATGTTCCTGATGACCTGAATTTCCCCTTGTTTGATGCTTTTACCATTGATTTTGACCATGCAAAAAGTCTGCCATTTTGTGGATACTCCAGATGACCATGTCATGAAAGCACAGAGGCTCTGCAAAGGGCTATCAGAAGATCCACAAGATTATTGCAATCCTGAAGGATGAACTTTGGGAGGACCATCCACTAAGATGGCCACTGAGCAGGCCATCCCACTCATCCAAGTACACTACCTCAGTCTCATCATTCCAAGAGACAAATCTCAGTCCTGGAATCTGCAGTGGAACCTTCTGATTTTGAAAGGTTGGAGCCAGAATTGTAGTAGGAATGATCACCACAGTGGTGTTAACTGCTTGGAGGACCCTCTCACCATATGTTCTACCATTATCAAGAATGCCTTTCTATTGTGCTTGACATGCTTGGCTTGTTTATGATCTTCTTCCCCTGATGTCTCTATCCAAGCCCTCTGCCATCTTTATGTCTAGGTTCACTTCTCATCCAACCATTGTCATTAATTTCTGATGTCCTTCTCTGAATTTTAAGCCTATAAACAGTCCCAAAGATACAAATGTGATGACAATTGATGTGGAGTATGATGACACTTAGAAGACCATTGTATTAGGCTTGTGAGTCATAGTTTGGATCTTCCAGCTAATGAGAAATTGGAATACATCTCAAGATGCAGGTGGAGGAACCTCTGCTGGGCCAGCACATTGGCGCCCCTCACCCTCGGCCCCCCTCTGCCTCGCGACTGCCGCGTCGTTGCCGCAGCTCAACTTGTCAATCTTTACTTGATGTGATGACGAGAATGTGTAGAGGACGTAAAGTCAAATTGTCAGGGCCGCCTGGCGAAATGGCATCGCGTCTGACTACGAATCAGGAGATTGCAGGTTCGACCCCTGCGGTGGTCATTCTGTTTTTGTTTGATGGACTGGGCGTGGACCTTGGGCCTTGTTTTTGGCGGGTGCTGCAGGCAAGTCAGGCTGGTCTGCGAGCGATGTCCTCCGAGGCACTGATTCTTGCAATCCAGCAATGCGGTGACGCTCGAGCAGCTCACCTCGACCTATCCTGGATTCGGGTCCCTCATCACCTTTTGCCAGTTCGTGGTCGTGTCATTGTATGGGCTGCCGCATCACATCACTTGGACCTCCTCCGGGCCACGCCTCAAGCCGCGAACAGTGCCTCTGACTCCGTACCTCGTCCAAGTCGGTCTTTTCTACTTGATCTCGCTCCTCAACAACGCCGCATTCGCGTACCGCATACCCATGGTCCATATCATATTTAGGAGCGGGGGCTTGATCGTAAGTATGCTTCTTGGCTGGATAACGGGCAAGAAGTATACGTCGGTGCAAGTGGCGTCGGTGCTGCTGGTGACGGCGGGTGTCGCGCTCACGACGCTTTCGGCGTCAACATCGACGTCGCGTGCTACCACAACGCATACCACAGATGCGTACACGTACGCGACTGGGATAAGCATCCTTTCTCTCGCTTTACTCCTCTCGGGGTTGTTGGGACTCGTGCAGGATTGGACCTACTCGACTTATACTCCCGCTCCTAGTACTCTTAGTACCTCCAAGCCATGGCAAGAATCCATGTTCTACCTCCACTTCTTCTCTCTGCCCCTGTTCGTCTTTAACCGGAAAGACATTTCATCCCAACTGCGCGCCGTACACTCTTCCTCGTCTCCAACGCTCGAGCTTCCGTTGCACATGGTCCGGATTCCAACGGTGTATTTCCCTCTCGCGCTCAACACGCTCACCCAGCTTGTTTGCGTGGCAGGCGTGAACAGGCTTACGACGCGGGTGAGTGCGTTGACGGTGACGCTCATCCTGGTCGTGCGCAAGGCGACGAGCCTGGTGCTGAGCGTCACGGTTGTGGCGGGTCGACCAGTTGAAGTGAACGCGGGGATGATGTGGACAGGAGCGGTGTTGGTGATGCTCGGAACGGTCGGATACACGCTTGGACGAGGAAGTTCGAGGAAAGATAAAAAGACGTGAAATGTATTGTACGGCGTAGAATACAAGCTCGTAGAATATCAATCCCTGTCGTTTAGAAACGCATCCAGCTCGTCGTCCAGCTCTTCTCGCGTTTTTTTGCGCGGCGGCTTGCTTGGCATCCTTCTTCGTCCCCGCCCGCCTCGTCTTCGGCTCCCGACTTCCTCCTCCCCAGCACTTGCTCTCGTCCGTCTTGGCAACCGGGCCCTGATCCTTTCGACCAACCCAACCCCGTCTGCCGACCCAATGACCGTCCGACCGTCCTCAGCTATATAATCCGACCGCATCTTTGACGGCGGGCTTGCGTTGCCATTTACTTCTTCGGCCAAATCGTCGCCCAGAAACTCGTCCACGTCGTCTCTCCCCCCGCGCTTCCTCTTTCTCGACGACGACGACGACGACAATATCTGGTCCTCCACGCCGGGTTTTCCACGATCCCACTCTCGCACACCCTCCACTTCGGTGACGATGACACCATCACCCTCGCCGTCGGTCTCGATTCTCTCTTCAAGCGTGTCTCCAACAGGTGCCAGCCTCTTCGCCAAACTCCCCTGTGCGCCATCCGCATCTCCGGCGGCCGCGGCCGCGACAGCCACGCTGGCGGGTACGACGCCAAAACCAGCACTCTCTTTTCCCGCCTCCACACCGTGTTTTCTGTAGAATGCGCTCTCCCGCTTCGCGTTTCTCTTCTTCTTGTCGTCTACACGGGCCCAGCGCATGCTGAGCGCGCCTCTTAGACCCTGGCCCACGCCCAGGCTGTGGTGGATTCTGTCCTCGGGGGGCCACAACCCAACGGGGATCGGGCGAGCGTCGGTTGTGGCGTCGGTGGGAGGTGGAGGAGACGCGACTGCGGCTGGTTTTTGGAGGGTGGCAAAGGCAGAGCGGGCGGCCGATGTGGTGGGAAAGACAAAGATGCACGTCTTGTCGTCGATCCATTCGAGGGCGAGCGGGCGGACGTCAAAGTGGGCTGCGTAGTCGAATATGCGGGCGGTGGGCAGGTGGGCGATGGGTGGGCCGTGAAAGAGGATGGCGTTGGGCCGGAGAGAGGGGTCTGCCGTGCAAGGCGTACCTTGGTCGGTGTCCATGTCATTGTCCTCGTCCTCGGCTGCATCGTTATCCGCGTCCGCGAGCTTCCGTCGTGTGCTAGTGTCGGAGAGCAGGTAGACTCTGGTTGAGCCAATGCGTTCTGCAAGGGAGACTTGGTCCTCGTATGGCACAGAGTCATCGTACGAAAGGTCGCCGCCGCTGTCCATCGCGGCGTCCGGGAATTGAAGCGTTTGTTTGTTTGGCACGTCACGTGCTGCTTCACCATCATGTCCAAGAACAAGAGCTACAGAAAGGACAAACGTGCGTGTCTGAGTGTCCTGTCATCTCCCGCTGATACCATGTAGCATGGGACACGGATGATATGACCAGTAAGCGCCTCCGTCTGCGCTGCTGCATCCTTTGTTGACCGTGTCCAGTGTCAGCCTTTTTCTGTTCAGGGATTCCTTGTGGTCTGACACGCGTAGTGGAAAATCGATCCATTTGTGCCGCAAGACAACAAGGCAGGGCCATTTGCGGAAGAGTCGTCGTTTGCGACCCTGTTTCCCAATATCGAGAAAAGTACCTCCGCGAGGTGTGGAGCGCTGTTACCAAGGCATTGGAAACTCATGTTGGTGTTATCGCTCTACGTTCGCTTTTATTGGTGCTCACGCCTGTGCAGGGGGTAGCGTGTACGCTTGACCTTGTAAACGGCTCCATGTCTGTGCGGACGACGCGAAAGACGTTTGATCCCTACATCATCCTCAAAGCTCGTGATATGATCAAATTACTTGCAAGAGGCGTGGCGATCAATCAGGCTGTCAAAATTCTGGAAGATAATATAGCATGTGACATTATCAAGATTGGGAACCTGGTCCGGAATAAGGAGAGGTATGTTAAGCGAAGGCAGAGAATTATAGGGCCTGATGGGAGTACGCTCAAGGTGCGTGCTCCTGTGATCTGTCACCGGGTGTTGACCAACAATAGTATAAAATCAGGCCATCGAGCTGCTCACAGGATCCTACGTGCTCGTGCAAGGAAGCACGGTGAGCGTTATGGGACCACACAAGTATCTCAAGGAAGTCAGACGGATAGTTCTCGACTGCATGAAAAACATCCATCCGATATACCGGATAAAAGTATGTCATCCCCTATGTCACCATGTCTTCTTCACTCACGCACACGGGGTACAGGAACTCATGATCAAACGCGAACTGGCCAAGGACCCGAAACTCGCCAATGAATCGTGGATCGGTTTATGCCGCAATTCCGGAGACGGCACCTCAAAACCTCCGAGAAGACCGCACGGAAGAACGAAGCGATCGCCCGGAACGAGGAGGGAGAGAAGCCCAAGAAAAAAGTGTACACGCCGTTCCCGCCACCGCAGCCACCACGTAAGGTGGATCTGCAGCTCGAGTCCGGCGAGTACTTCCTCAAGCCGCGTGAAAAGGCGGCAAGGGAGGAGGCGAAGCGCAAACAAAAGGTACGGTTTGGCCTGTTTGGATGACTGACATGATAGCTGACCGGGGCACAGCAAGAAGAAGCGAGCGCCAAGCGACAAGCAGAACGAGCGGAAGCATTTGTAGCGCCCATTGAACCGGTGGCGGCGACGGTGGAGGAAAAGGCGCAGAGGAAGCGAAACGCAGGCGAGGCCGCGGACAGCAGCAGAGTCCGAAAAAAGAAAAAGGTCCATATAGAGTAATCCCTTGTATGGTGGACGTATTACGTCAGCAGAATAAGCACATGGCCTCACGCTCAGCTGGTCCGCCATGGCCTCCTCCTGGTTGCCCGTCCATGGCGCCCACCAGCTCAACATCGGTACCTCCCTCAGACGCGCACTCAAGACCCGCAAGAACAATGGCGAGAACAAGCCCTCTGCTCCTGCAAAGCGTCTCCCAGACCGCGATTTCTACGCCTTCCGCTGTGAGTGGCTCGTGCTGTGCGAACCCTCCGTCTGATAGGTCTACAGACAACTTTAAGCCAAGTTCGATTGACAGGGACAGGGCAGGAAACATAGACATCCGCAAGACATCAGACTCGACCATGATCACCGTCGAATACCCCAGTAAACAGGTGAGAAGACTGTACCATACCAAGCGCTGACAGGGAGAACCTGCCTGGTAGAGCGGTGAAACACATGTGTTTCATGGGTCTGAAAATGTAGCCAAGGAGTGGGATTGTGTGCTCGTCTATGACGAGGAACTGGGCGTGAGTGTATTTTTTTTTTCGTTTTTGGCCGACTAGCCCGGACCCAGTCTGATGTTCATAATTAGACGTTCACACTGGAGAAACTGGAATCGCATGTGGCACTGAAGCACGAGCGGAAGCTTATCGCAACACGTCCGCCTCCTCCCCGTGCGCGTTTAGATCCTTGTTTTTATTAATTTCCTCTTATGCTGTTTTTCTTAGCTGCGTCTCCCCCCAAGGTCAAGGATGACTTGGAGGCGCAGTTGGAAAAGGACTTGCTGGACCTGGCCAACCCAGACGCAGATGCAGAAGGAGAAGACGACTTTGACGAGATTGTACCGAAACATGTATCGTACGGGCGCGAGGAAGAAGAGGAAGAGGATACACTAGAAGAGCTTATAGTTCCCACTCCGCCGCCGAAACAAGCACCGCCGCGGCCCAAGGCCCAAATGAAGGCACCGGCAAAAGTACGGGCAAAGGAACCTCAACCTCAGCGGAAGGAGCATGTTGAACCTCAGCGGAAGGAGCATGTTGAGCCTCAGAGGAAGGAGCCTGTTGAACCTCAGAGGAAGGAGCCTGTTGAACCTCAGAGGAAGGAGCCTGTTGAACATCAAAGGAAGGACCCTATTGAACCTCAGCGGACTGCCAAGCTACCGGCTAAAGGCAAAGGCAAGGCACCGGCTGTGCCACGTTCCTTGTCCATCTCGACCAAATCTGCCGTCAAGCCACCCACTTTGAAATCCAGACAAGTGCCGGTGCCAGTTCCAGCACGAGCGCTTACTCCCGCTCCTGCTCCTGCTTCCACGCCGCCTCCACAGCCACAACATGCACATGGACAAGCCCAGGTACAAGCACAAGCACAACACAAGAACAGAGCAAGCCGTCAAGAAAACGTGAGTCGGAGCCGGCCCATCTGTCCGATGTAGATGAGGAAGTGCTCGAGTTTGGGAAGCCTGCGAAACGGACGCGCAAGATGTCTCCTGTGGCGCCAGTTTCCAGTGGACTGGCCTTGCCTGGCACGTCCTCGTCTGTTGTGCCACCGCCTTTGCTACCCTCTGCATCCTCCTCGACGTCTTCATCCTCGTCGAGTCGACCACTTGCAGCTGTAGTTGCTGAGGTTTTACCCTCTGGTGGCGATGGTGCGGAGACGGAGTCAGAATGGGACGAGGTGGATCCTGAGGCTATGATAGAGGGCGATGATTTCTTTGGTGACAGGGAGATGGACGATGATGATATTGAGGCGGAGCTGAATCAGCAGATGGCCGAGATGGAGGAGGAGGAAGAGGAGCTGCGGGGAGCTCCGATGTCGCTGAACGACTACGCGCGTGGCGTCGCTGGGCTCAGCGATGACGAGTCGTCGACCAGCGACGAGAGCGACGACGATTGATTCTAGTTACCATGTATGGAAGGTTGTTCACACACCCAAAGCCTGAAAAATATTTATTGGAAAATACTCTTTAAAAAATACGCTCAAAATCAACCTAAAATGCTCGTCCTATACGAGACTGCGATGGGCTACTGCCTTTTCAAAGTCACAGACGCCGCAAAACTAGAGAGCGCTGACCTGTGGAAGGAGTTTGAGTCGCCAGAGAGCGCGAACAAGTTGTATGTCTCTCTCTATCTACCCGTCAGGTCCCCCTTGATCCCCGCTGGATGCCCTTGACAGGCTCAAGCTCAAAGCTCTACATCGCTTCACCTCGACTGCATCTGCCGTCGAAGACATCACCGCCCTGCAAAACGGGAAACTGGGCAAGGGCCTCAAAAAGTTTTTAACCGACCAAGTTTTGGGTAAGGGAAAAGGCAAGGAACAGCTTGTCGTGGTCGACCCGCATCTAGGTGAGTTGGTGCAGCGCGCTCATGGGGCCCTTGCTATTTTTTAAACTAAAAATGACGATCGGCAGCCCATTCGATATCTAAAAAGCTCAGTATCAAAGTCAACGCCATCACGGGCGAAAGCGACCAAAGGGACTTGTGGAGGGGTATTCGTGGCCAGCTGGCTGCGCTGCTTGATGGGCTGGACCCAAAGGATTTAGCGACGATGAGCTTGGGTCTTTCACATTCGCTATCGAGGTGCGTCCCACGCAACAACCATAACGCAACAACCGACCCACTCACCCTCTTATTTTCAGATTCAAACTCAAGTTTTCGCCAGACAAAGTGGACACGATGATTGTACAGGCCATCGCCCTACTCGACGATCTAGACAAGGAAATTAACATTTACGCTATGAGAGTGAAGGTTGCGTGACGTTGCGTGCCCTCTTCCGCCCTCTTACCGGACTGACGCTTGATTTCAGGAATGGTATGGCTGGCATTTTCCAGAACTAGGCAAAATTATAACGGACAACTTGGCCTATGCTAAAGTTCTCCAAGCCATGGGTAAGTCTCTAGTTTCTTCCCCCCATTTCAACTCTCACCACAACGGAACAGGTTTCCGAACCAACGCGTCAAAAACATCCTTTGCAGAGATCCTCCCAGAGGAACTCGAAGCGGTCGTCAAAGCCGCCGCCGAAATCTCAATGGGAACCGAAATTCCGACTCGGACATGGCGCACATACACTCCCTGTGCGACCAGATCATTTCCATATCCGCGTATCGTGCGCAGCTGTACGAGTACCTCCGCAACCGGATGAACGCCATCGCTCCCAACCTGACGGCGATCGTGGGCGAGCTCGTGGGTGCGAGGCTGATCAGCCACGCTGGCAGCCTGCTCAGTCTGGCCAAGTTCCCCGCGAGCACGGTGCAGATCCTGGGGGCAGAAAAGGCACTGTTCCGGGCGCTCAAGACGAAGCACGACACTCCCAAGTACGGGCTGATCTACCATGCGTCCCTGATCGGCCAGGCGTCGCCCAAGCTCAAGGGCAAGATGGCGCGGATGGTGGCGACCAAGAGTGCGTTGGCGATCCGCGTGGACGCGCTCACGGATGCGGATGGCAAGTCGGATGCGGATGCGCCGTCGATAGGGGTGGAGAACCGGGCCAAACTCGAGGCGCGCCTGCGTGCGCTGGAGGAGCAGAGCGAGACGGGTACGGTACGGAGGTTTGGCGAGCAGGGGAAGAGACAGCAACAAAAGTTCGAGATGGAGAGACGCGGTGTATAATACGCATGCGGATGCGGTGGAGTTTGTGTCTACGCAAAGAGAGGACGCGGTGGAGGTTGCAGTCAAGGCAGCGTTGGATGTGAAGGAGGAAAAGAGGAGGGCCAAGGAGGAAAAGAGGGCAAAGAGGAAGGCGGAGAGGAGAAGGTGAATGAGAGAAGATGGAGGTGGACGGGGAAGTGGAGGCAGAGGTGGAGGTAGGTGGAGGGAGGAGAGTAAAAGAGAAGAAGGAGAAGAAACGAAAGAGACGGGACGAGAGCGAGGCGAATGGCGGGCTGGAGATGGAGGAGGATAAAAAGGTCAAGAAAAAGGCGCAGAAGGAAGGCGAAGCGCCAAAAAAGAAGAAAAGGTCGGAGGATTAGTACTTAGTATTAGGAGTTGGTGTAGTTGTATTAGAAAATATTAAATATTTATTTATTTTCTCGCGGTACCACCACCATGCAGATATCCACAGGAAACGCAGAGCTACGCGACATTACAAAAATGGAGCGCATTGGTGCTTATCTTGGCTTTTATGTGCTACGAGGACTATAACTGGTCATGCAGGCGCTCACTCTCACATCCGTGGTCTCGGCCTCGACGACAGGCTTGAACCGCGCAACAATGCACAGGGCATGGTCGGCCAAGCCAAAGCACGCAAGGCAGCCGGTATGATTCTCAAGATGGTCCAAGAGGGCAGGATCGCAGGACGAGCCATGTTATTTGCCGGTCCTCCCTCGACTGGCAAAACTGCCATTGCCATGGGTGTGTACTACTTTCTTCTCTGCAACGCTTTTGAGATGGACCTGTTACGATAGGCATGGCACAGGCACTGGGGTCCGATGTTCCATTTACCATGATCGCCGCTAGCGAAGTCTTCTCACTATCCATGTAAAACCGAAGCCCTCACCCGGCCCGGCGCAGCATTGGGGTGCGTATAAAAGAAGAAACGGAAATCATCGAGGCGAAGTGGTCGAAATCCAAATCGACCGAAGTCTTACTGGTGTACGTGAGTTTTCCCTTGCGTATGGCGCCGCTTTCGGGGACCTGACCGTCGGGGGTCGTGGCGTAGGCGACAAAAACAGGCAAGCTGACACTCAAAACGACGGATATGGAGACGATATATGATCTTGGAACCAAAATGATCGAGGCCCTTTCAAAAGAAAAGGTATTGGCAGGTGATGTGATTGCTATCGACAAAACGTCGGGCAAGATCACCAAGCTGGGTCGTTCTTTTGCACGGTCGAGGGATTATGATGCAATGGGCGCAGACGCACGTATCCTCTCCTCTCCCCGTCTTTTTATTTCAGCTAACACTTTGACACAGACAAAATTTGTACAATGCCCAGAGGGCGAAATTCAGAAACGCAAAGAAGTGGTTCACACCGTGACCCTACACGAGATTGATGTCATCAACTCACGCACGCAGGGCTTCTTGGCTCTCTTTGCAGGCGACACGGGTGAAATCAAGCCAGAGCTACGCAGCCAGATCGATACCAAAGTCGCGGAATGGAGAGAGGAAGGAAAGGCTGAGATCGTTCCCGGGGTTCGTGTCTTGCCATGCTCAACTCTGTGCGTTAATGGTCCTGACAGCCGGTGATGTCTAGGTTCTTTTCATTGATGAAGTTCACATGCTTGATATCGAATGCTTCTCGTTCCTCAATCGTGCACTTGAGAACGAACTCGCTCCCCTTGTTATAATGGCTTCAAACCGCGGCATGGCACGGATCCGAGGAACGCGCTTCCGCAGTCCCCATGGCTTGCCCATTGACCTGCTAGACCGCGTGCTGATAGTCAGTACACAGCCTTACACGGAGGAGGACGTTGAACAGATTATCCAAATCAGGTAAATTATTAATTCCTTCCAGGAAATTATGATCTATTTCGGAAAACAGGTGCCAAGAAGAGGATGTGACACTCACACCGGATGCACAGACCGTTTTGACTTCAATGGCACTCCAGACTACTCTACGCTACGCACTCAACTTGATCTCGTGTGCTCAAGTTGTTGCGCGTAAGCGCAAGTCGGATCGTGTCGATGTGGAGGATCTAAGGAGAGCCTATACCTACTTTATGGATGAAAAACGGAGTGTACAGTGGTTGAAGGAACAGCAAGGGGCATTAGTGTTTGAAGAGATTGGAGCAGAGGAGGGTAAGAGTAAGAGAGCTGATGTTGATGTCCTAATGGCATGAATGTTGTAATGTTGAATTGTCAATTTGTCAGAAAGTAAAAACTGAACATTCAGCCAATTTCTACAACCCTTTGGGTTGTTGAGCTTTGATCATAATAAGATTGATTTACTAATGTTACAATCAAGGGCAAAGAGATAGGCAACAGAGTAGTACTGGATTAGAGGTCAAAGTTAGCACCATATGCATGTAGAAAAAAGTACATGCCATTATATCTCCTTGATCTTCTCATAAAGAAATGTAATTCTCTCCTCATATTGAAGAGGCAAGTGTCAGATGTGATTTGAGCCTTGAGCTTCTCTACATAATCCTGGTTTTTGAACTGTTCCAAAGTGACTTTTACAGACTGTATGAGGGTTGTTCTGTCCAGAAAGATTTCTTGGCAATAATAATCATTGCTTAAAATTTTCAAGATCTAATAGTATTTAGTATGATATGAATACATACCTGCCAAAACCTGGCAATCTGCAGACTTGGTAATGTGATGCCAGTTACTGGGTAAAGGAAAGATATAGACACTCACATTACTCAGGTCAGGTTTATCATTTATTTTGTTTTCCCAAAGGGCCAAAATGCATGACTGATGTTTTGTTTGTAAATCTTCTGTAGCCACAAAATGAAGTGTAATACTATACCAGCTAGTGGACCAATTGGTGCAATGCAGTCTATGTAAACCAATGACTTACCTAGTAGAGTAATGAGGCAGGATCTCATGAGGGAGAGCATGAGGACTAGCTCACAATCTGCACATATGTCTATATAAGAGCACACAGCATTATTCTCACTCACTTCCTGTTGGTCATGCATCAGCCCATGAAAGAAGAAAACTGCAGTCTCACTCACTTCTGTTGGTCATGGCATCAGATCCCATGAAAGAAGAAAACTGCAGTCTCACTCACTCTCTGTTGGTCATGGCATCAGATCCCATGAAAGAAGAAAACTGCAGTCTCACTCACAACTGTTGGTCATGGCATCAGATCCCATGAAAGAAGAAAACTGCAGTCTCACTCACTTCCTGTTGGTCATGGCATCAGATCCCATGAAAGAAGAAAACTGCAGTCTCACTCACTCTCTGTTGGTCATGGCATCAGATCCCATGAAAGAAGAAAACTGCAGTCTCACTCACTTCCTGTTGGTCATGGCATCAGATCCCATGAAAGAAGAAAACTGCAGTCTCACTCACTTCCTGTTGGTCATGGCATCAGATCCCATGAAAGAAGAAAACTGCAGTCTCACTCACCTGTTGGTCATGGCATCAGATCCCATGAAAGAAGAAAACTGCAGTCTCACTCACTGTTGGTCATGGCATCAGATCCCATGAAAGAAGAAACTGCAGTCTCACTCACTCCTGTTGGTCATGGCATCAGATCCCATGAAAGAAGAAAACTGCAGTCTCACTCACTCTCTGTTGGTCATGGCATCAGATCCCATGAAAGAAGAAAACTGCAGTCTCACTCACTCCTGTTGGTCATGGCATCAGATCCCATGAAAGAAGAAAACTGCAGTCTCACTCACAAACTGTTGGTCATGGCATCAGATCCCATGAAAGAAGAAAACTGCAGTCTCACTCACTTCCTGTTGGTCATGGCATCAGATCCCATGAAAGAAGAAAACTGCAGTCTCACTCACTCTCTGTTGGTCATGGCATCAGATCCCATGAAAGAAGAAAACTGCAGTCTCACTCACAACTGTTGGTCATGGCATCAGATCCCATGAAAGAAGAAAACTGCAGTCTCACTCACTCTCTGTTGGTCATGGCATCAGATCCCATGAAAGAAGAAACTGCAGTCTCACTCACTTCCTGTTGGTCATGGCATCAGATCCCATGAAAGAAGAAAACTGCAGTCTCACTCACTCCTGTTGGTCATGGCATCAGATCCCATGAAAGAAGAAAACTGCAGTCTCACTCCTGTTGGTCATGGCATCAGATCCCATGAAAGAAGAAAACTGCAGTCTCACTCACTCCTGTTGGTCATGGCATCAGATCCCATGAAAGAAGAAAACTGCAGTCTCACTCACAACTGTTGGTCATGGCATCAGATCCCATGAAAGAAGAAAACTGCAGTCTCACTCACTTCCTGTTGGTCATGGCATCAGATCCCATGAAAGAAGAAAATTGCAGTCTCACTCACAAACTGTTGGTCATGGCATCAGATCCCATGAAAGAAGAAAACTGCAGTCTCACTCAC
>JAEBUS010000170.1:0-43080 GCA_023014475.1 Amanita pallidorosea | reverse complement strand
CCCAATCACTATATACAATACATCGGTACGTCACCCGTTTTGCCTGAGGATGGGATGGGATGGGATGAAGCGGAGGACCGGAGAATGGTCTTGGGTGAAAGCGTCATGAATGCTCAATGTGATACGACCAACAGAACCAATCGAAACCGACCTCGCGAGACAAGTCGAATATGACATGGACGAGCAAGGTGTGTTTCCTCCGGCACAGTGCGGTGTGCATCGCTTTAATTTCGGTTCAGACCAAGAATGGCTCGACGCGGTCAATGCGGAGCGAAGAAAGGAGCAAATTGACACCGTTTCGTGCGAGACGTTCGAGATTATCATGGATAGGTTAGAGAAGGAGTGGTTCGACTTGGTGCGCCCCTCATCCTCGTCTCGTTATAACAGTCGCTCACATATGACAACCTTAAAACCAGACCAAAAACATCCCCAAAACAGATTTCGCCATGCCTTCTGAAGACTCGACTTGTGCCGTGTGTGACGACTCGGAGGGGGAAAATAGTAATGCCATCGTATTCTGTGATGGTTGTAATTTGGCTGTTCACCAGGGCGAGTCTTGGGACACGAATCGCCTACGCGCGCGCCGCTAACTCTGTTAACGCAGATTGTTACGGTGTTCCATACATTCCAGAAGGACAATGGCTTTGTCGGAAATGCACAGTTTCTCCAGAAATCCCGTCGTGAGCCCCAGTTTTGCCCACCTCGTTTGATCTCACGCATTCCGCACCAGTTTTGTATCCTATGCCCTAACGAAGGCGGAGCTTTCAAGCAAACCGTAACTGGCGATTGGGTGCACCTCCTCTGTGCGATATGGGTCCCTGAGACCCGGGTTTCGAACGAGGTGTTTATGGAGCCAATTACGGGTATTGACAAAATATCAAAACAACGCTGGAAACTGGTATGTACCTATGCACGCACTACCCGATAGGACCCGACTTCTTATCCGTCACATCGAGTAGAAGTGCAGCTTGTGTGAGATCAAGGATGGCGCGTGCATACAATGTGCCAAAGCTTCTTGCTTCACCGCATTTCATACGACATGTGCACGAAAAGAAAAGTTTCTCATGCCTATGAAGAGTGCGCAAGGTTCTGAACCTGTTACTTTGGCGTGTTACTGCGAGAAACATCTCCCCGTGTGTCTTTCGCCTTATTCTGACGAGAGGTACTTACCACTGTTTCATGGTAGAAAGAGCAGCAGGATTTACGGGCGATAGCTCTCGAGCGGGAAAGAATTGCAGAAGAGGAAGAGAAAAACGTCACGATGTTGTCTAAATCAGCCAGGGCGTATGCGAAAACGTACAAACCGGGCCCACCCGTAGTACCTGCGTTGATCATCAAACGAATCTTGAATTATATTGCCAAGGTACAGCTGAGAAAACGACAAGAATTCGTGCAGATGATGGCTAGGTATTGGAGTTTGAAACGAGAAGCACGGCGAGGTGCTCCTCTGCTCAAAAGGCTGCATCTTGAACCGTGGACAGCAAACGGGGGTAGTGTTCAGTCTGACGAAGATAAGGAAACAAAACTGGAGGTGTGTATTTATGTATTTGTTTTTTTTTGGCTCGCTGTATCATGGGTATTATGATTCTACTCCAGCTTTTGCTCCGCTTGCGAGAAGATATGGAAAAGGTCCACGAGATGACGATTTTGACGAGAAGGCGCGAGTTGAGAAAGCAAGCACAAGCAACGATCATCCGTGACACACTGCTAAGCGTCTTTGCACCGTTTGAATATCTGTTGCGAGATGCATTTAATCGAATTGTCATGTACGTTGCTTAGTTTTTCCACTCATCGTTCAACTCCTCATGCATTGTAGGATTGATCGAAACGATTACTTTCGGAACCCTGTGTCCAAATCTGAGGTGCCAGATTATTTTGATATCGTCAAGAAGCCGATGAATTGGTCCATGATCGATGAGAAAATCAAAAACCACTCCTATTTTGACTCTCAGAGTTTCAAGGCATGCCGAGCATCATGTTTTAAGGACTTCAATGTCGCTGACTTGAGTCTTAGGATGATATTACTCTTGTCATCGACAATGCGATTTTATATAATCAACCTAACACGGCGTACCACAAAACGGCCGTGCGGATACGTTCGGCGATGCAATCCGTTTTTGAAGAGCTCGACCGTTCCTTAGCAGAGACTAAAGCGGCAAGCCGCACACGGAACAGTCAACTACCTTCTGGCGACTGTAATGAACACCAACAGGATTCGGCTATAACGGAGCGAACCTCAGTAGGAGACCTCGAACCACCGCTCGAATTTCTTGAACTCCTAACGTCGCTCGAGGCTATCCAAGAGGAGTCTGAGCTCGTGCTCAATAAGAATCCGCTGGATTCCTTGTTCAGCTTTGAGCTGCCGACATTTAAGCCGCCGCCGCCTGAGCCGTCGCCGAAGCCCGTCAAGCCGAAGCGAGACCGGAAAGCCGATTTGGAGCGGAAGCGCAAAGAGCGGGAGGCTGAGGCGGCGACGAGGGCACTCTTGGGGCATGCGCCATATGGCCGAACAAGGAGATCATGGGCGGCGGCCACTGCGACGGCCAGTGTGACTACTGAGGATACGGCGACGACGACGGCCGAGGTTATTGCGGAAGTTACCACTGCAGATACCGTCGAAGATATTGCTGCAGAGGCAGAGGCAGAGGCAGAGACTATAGAAGAAGCAGAGGAATGGGAAGAGGCACGAGAAGAGGGAGAGATTGTTGAAGAAGAGATGGAGGAGATAGTGCCAGAGTCCGAGCCGGAGATGGGACTTAGTGAAGAAGAGGGATGGGAGGTCGAAGGGGAGACAGAGCAAAAGTATGAGCAAGAACCACCACCGGTACTTGAAGCTAAGCACATACGCGAACCCGAACCCGAACCCGAACTCGAACCCGAACCTGAACCCGAACTCGAACTCGAACTCGAACCCATGCCTACACCGGCACCTATGCCTGTACCCAAGCTCTTGCCTGAACCGGAACCCATTCGTAAATCCGAACCCTTGCCTGAACCCGAGGTCATACCTGAACCCGGGGAGGAGGTTCCGCAACCGGAGGCGCCGGAACAGTGGGGGGCACCAGTATCGAAAGAACTAGAGGAGATATCGGAAACAAGGGAGAACGAAGTTATGAGAGCTGAATCTGCTCCCGTTCCCATTCTCACCGCCGAGGCAATTCCAACGAAAGAGGAAGTACCCACACCTTCTGTCACCGCTCCTGAAGAAGCTCCTGCAGCTACTCCGGAGGTACAAGAGACCCAGCAACACAAGAAACGCAAGTCGAAGTACCTGTCGTTGCACCTGTTAAGCGCCCCGGGAGGAGGAGAGGACCTTCATCATTGCCAGGCCCATCGAATGTGCCTCCCTTGGTGACCGATGTAGATAACAGGGGATCCTTCCGGTACTTTGACAAAGGTTGGATTTTGCCACCTGAGCAAAAGAGAGGCGGACGACGGCCTGTCGAGAGGCAGCCGCTACCTCCGAAGAAGAGAGCAAAGACTGGTGAGTGTAGCGATGTACCCCGAGCCATGGTTTATTCATTATTTTTATTTTCACTCCTAAGGCGACTACGTTACGTCGAGGTTGTCGATAGTGAGCACGACTGCATCTGAGAATCAAACGTTGGACCAGGTTTCCCCCGTTGTCGGCACTGCCGCCCCTTCTGTGCCGATGATTCCAATCGGCTCGCCTGTCTCAAATTTGGAGGCTATGGATGTTGACACTAGTGCCCTTCGGACGACGATTAGTGAAGAGCCGACGTTGTCTCCATCCGAAATTGTGCTGCGAGAATCCCCCGAAGGCATGCGCGAGATGTCTGTCCATATCTCATCAGTACGAATGGAGGTTTCTCCCGCCCCCGTCCCTGTTCCGATACTGGTACCGCTCCTGCACTGGTGGCAAGTCCTGTGGTCGAAACACCAGCAATCCCTATCTCACCCGTGGCTCCAGACATCTTCAACATTCAAGGAATACAACCAAAACGCGTGGTGCAAGGACCCGATGGGCAGGTTATCGTCGAAGTTTTGGATTCGCCGTTGGTTAGGAAGCAGATGACCAAGCTGAAAAGAGCGGAGAAGAAGCGACAGATGGAACAGCAGCGGTTGGAGTTGGCCAGGACTCATACTCAGGGAATCCAGGTTGAAGCCGTGACGCAGGGACTACCTCTGGTCAAGGCGCGTACTCGCGAAGCTGTTTCTGTTTCTGCTCCCGTTGCTGGCCCGTCCAGAATGGTACATAGTACGGAGAATGTGGAGGCCGAGTCGGAATTGAGTTCGTTGAGCGACATTGGAAGCGAAGTGGTGGAGATGAGGGAAAAGGAGAGCTATGTTTCTGCACCACGGGCACCACGTGGAAGGGGAAGGCCGCCGCTTGGGCGGAGAATGTCTATCACGAATGCTGGCATTCCGGATGACCTGGGATCAATTAAAGCAGGTCAGGTATTGGAAGGTGGAACGCTTGGTATGTTCTCGATTTAATGTGGCTGACCGTACTAATTACGATTGTCGCGCGCTTAGTATGGGCGAAAGCGAGTAAGTTATATTCTTTGTAACGTGTAGCATTTTCCTGACGGTCGTCCAGGAACGTACCCGTGGTGGCCTGCAGTTGTGTATGAATCCGACGATCCAAGGATACCCCTGCACGTCAAGGCAGAAGGCGAGGCACAGAAGAAAAAAGGATTGTCGATTTTCATGGTTCAATTCTTTGATAAAGGTCGATCATGGTGCGTCAAACTTATAGACTTTTTGGCTGCGTGAGGCTAATTTATGCAGGCAATTTCTCTCGCAGGACAAGCTTAGGATGCTCGGTGAACACAAAGGTGCGTCGGTCACCGTTGTTAAGCATTTCATGTATTCAGTCTGCGTTATTAGACCTGGACAATGAACTTTTGTCAAGCAGATCGATAAGGCAAAAATGGAAATCACCCACTAGCAGGGCAGAATGTAAAGCAGCTTACGAGTTGAGTTTTTGTCAATGTTATTCTGTTAACTTAACTGTGGTCGGTTGTCAGGGAGGCGATAGCGGAGATGGAAACGCTCAGTGATATAGCTCGGGCCGACATTCCCACGGCCGCTTCAACTTTGGAGAAAGATGGACCTCAAGAGCAAGTATTAGCAGGGGTGTTTGATGCCGATCTGTCCATGGGGACTACAGCTGAAGAAGTCGAGGAACGGGAACGGGCATGCACGCCCCCGTCCGACAAGATGCAAGTCGATGACGATTTCTGATTGGACAATGATATTTACTATTTTTATCCGCTGTTACGTAAGTAGAAAGAATCATACCACGGCCACGTGATGAATTTGTTCAATTGAAATACGAGTCGTGCCACAGATCTAAACAAAACATTCACCATCTTCTTCTCTTTCTACAGCAGGTCTCTAGGTTTCTTTCTTACGTTCCAACTTTCGGACAAATGACAGCTTACTCTTCCTTCTTCTCATCTGGGCTTCTTGCTCCTCCCGTCACTATATACAGTCGCAAGGAACTTCCTATGCATGGTTTCGACGAGGAAGACTTGGTTGACGCGTGCCCAAGGATGACAGGCCTCTCCCCTGCTGCTCCATCTTCTCCGATGGCAATTCCGGATGACAGCGATATCGAGACTGGTTTCAAAGTCCATAACCGCGTTGCTACGCCTACCCGTGAACCCCGGCCACGAACCACCAGTTCCTTCAGCGGTAGCGATATCATGGTATCCGATTGTGAATCATCCGCCATCAGGAGTGACATGGAAATTCCTGATGCTAGTGACCCCAGTAGCCCAGGGTCCAGTTTTGGCCAGAGCATGTCGTGTTCACCATCTCAGGTGCCAAATGGACGGCGACTTCGTAGACGTCGCTCTAGCCTTGCTGGCGCGACATCTCCTTTGAATGGAATCAAGTCACCTTCCAGAAGTATTGGCCATGCTCTAGAGCTGCAGAAGCATCTACTTGGATCCACCGCCAAGGCTAGAAGCAGCAGTGTCAGTCTTGCTGCTGTTGCTACTGACATGATGTCATCTGGTGGCAATGGAGCTGAACAGAACACATCTTTGGCAAGGTTGAGAAGCGGTAGCATGAACAGTTTCAAGTTTGTTCCATTACTCGCTAGATTTATCATTTTTGCTAACTTTCTCCCCATTGAAAGGCGAAGAGCTCTGCGTCGTGTTAATCTGGTGCCGCCAGCGCCTCCTCCAACAGCCCTCTCCCTGAACTCCCTGCCACGCTAGTGGACACGCCGATCTGCAGTTTCTTGCCAACACCGAGGACGGCTGCGATAAACAGAGCGGCATTGATGCAGGGCACAGCTACCTGCAGTGATTTTTCGTCCAACATGTCCAGGAGAGGAGACGCAACGGATAGCTGAACAAGAAAACTGATGTCGTGGACGAATGAGGCCAACTTTCTGCCCGCTGTGCCGAGTCGGGTGAAATATCGGACCAAACAGATCCATGCGGACAAGTTGACTCTTATTTTACAACCAATCTTCATTAATTTTAGGTCTATTGAACGGGACTAGATCTCACCATGGGTAACATATCCGACACGCATACATCTGTACTTGTGTAATGTGCTCATCTTTTACTTTACCCTTTTTTTTGGCTCGCTTTTGCTATCGCACACATCGATTCGTCGCTACCATGTCACCATCGCATTGCACTGTTAACTTCTTTTGACGTGGTAAATCTCTTGCTTTCTCATAGGTATATGTAGACCACGCATCGTAGACTATTCACTTGGTGGTGATTGGTACAGCTGAGCTGTTCCTCTCGCCTTAATAGTCGTAACCGTTCAATTTGCGTCTGAGCGTGAACAACTTGACGACTGTAGCATCCACTAAGTTACCCCTATTCAGTGATTGATATCAAAGGACTTGGCGGCAACGATCAGGCTAACCCTGACATTATACAATAGCTCAAAGCAATAGCAACTAAGGAGCTGTCCCCCACTCTCGAATAATATCCAATGCTTCCTGAGCTTGTCCACCACCACCCCCTATATTTAAATCAAAAAACACGATGGGCTCGGAAGCAGAGGTATTGCCATTAATTGCTCCTTGGACGTCGTTCAGGGGCAAGGAAACAGCAACTTCGCATGCACGCAAGATCCTAAGAGACGACGGAATGAGGTTACAAGAAAGTCAATGAATACCTGGATGTACACACGCACTTCAAGTACTGCGGCGAAGTTCTACTGTTAGAGATCTGCTGATCCCTTAACGCCGACCTGAAGGGCTTCGTTCCTTGAAAATTAAACTGCGATCCGAGCTGCCAATTGACGACTAGGGCCCATCCCGGATTCTGCTGGCCGGCCCCTTCCGTATACGTGCCCTGGTAATAGGCCGGCGTACCGCCCACCGGGAGTTTTTGGTCATATGCGGTTCGGTACCATGCGGTGATTTTGTTCTGAAGGTTCAAATTCTTGTATATCTTCCATGCCTTGGGTGGATTGTCGTGGTCTTCCAAACGCCGAGAGCTTGGGCATCCCCGCCTTGGGCAGGGGAATCGGTAAATCTCTTTTCGATACCATTATAACGGAATACGACAGGAAGCGTTGGGGCAAGAGCGGCGGCTTCAAGAGGGGCTTCCATGACTGCTAGCAGGATGGTCAGAAGGAATATGGGGAGAGACAATGCACGCCGTACTGGTGGTAAGGGAAGCTGTTGCGACTGAGCCCAAGACGATCATGGTCTGGTCTATTATACCAAGGGTGGCGTTAATGTTCGATCGGGAATCGAAACTGGAGTCATCGCGGCGATAGAAGTCGATTCCCGTGACAAGGGCGCGGCCAAATCATCAACGTCTTATTTTTAATACCTGAGCATTAAACCTCTCATGCGAATATTTTGCACTCGATGTTCTGACATCGAAGCATTCATCTTTCTAGAATCGGCGACATTCGGGGTTACGCGATGGAGGACAGACACACGTTTCCTAATATGCAGTCAAGAAAGTGGAATTGGCACGTGCAAAATCGGAGTCAATCCATGCGCAACTCACGGTTATTGCGTTACACAAGCAATGTTGAGAGGACAGAGGAGGGTGGCATTGGATGAGAAAACCACGTCGGTCGGAGAATTTCGATTCGCGGATGCCCCCTTCCAGATAGAAGCTTTGGCCCCCAAATTTATTCACACGAATGCATTTGAGAAGCAACCTGATGCAACGTGTCTGAGAATGAGAAGCAACTTGCCAACCAAAAAGGAAAGTATGTTACGTACTATCACGGCACTGTTGACAGGAGGAATGAGTCTACAGCGTAGACCAAGTGCACGTAGCGTCTTTCACCAGTACGATCGCGGTATATCGCTTTGTGCAACACTTTCCCAGACTGACGATCTTGCTAGTCATGAATTCGTACGTTGAATCTGAGGTCGTAGAATCAGAAATTGAACTCGCGGATGTGAAGCTTCCCGTCGTGTTTACTTACATACGAGGGTGGGCAGAAAACATTCAATACTCAGCGCTCAGCGCTCAGCCAGAGCGCAAGGTCTTGGAGTCTGGAGAGATGGCAACCGAGCTTTGGAAGATATTCCCCGACCACCGTCAAACAAGGAGCAGGTTGATAGGGCAACATCTCGTACATGTCGCGTTCGGCCGGATATGATATAGCCGAGAACGGTCATAAAAATTGCTTCGGCTCAGAATCGGCTCGGCTAAGCCAGCCGACAGCCCCTTGTGCCTTTTCATTTTTCCAGGTACCAAACGTCGATACCACCTCGCCCATGTTGGTGATACTTATAGTCACTTGAGATGCGCAGTCAGACGAGAATGTGCCACACCAGGGCATACAATATAATTTCAGTGGGGAAACGTAAGTATGAATGGTTACAAAGTGAATGATATCATGTAAGTATCAGAGAGAGAGAGAGAGAGAGAGAGAGAGAGAGAGAGAGAGAGAGAGATGCGTGATCAAGAATGAGTGGCCGTATGCATGAGGGGGTAAGACAAAAAAAAAAGTGGATTTTCTTCCGTTTTCCATCAAAACGGAGAACCACCTGGTCTTCCACCACCGAAATCGCCACTATGAAATCCGTGCGCACCACCGAACCGACCACCTCCGAAACTGGCACCGCCAAACGCGTTACCTCCGTGGAACTGAGCAAATAGCTCGGACAGGTCGACGTGCACCGCACCCGGACCACCCGGGAATCCTTCGTTTTGGCCGTCTTCGTCGTCGCCCATGTCGTACCTCGCTCGCCTGTTAGGGTCGGAGAGGACGGCATGGGCTTCAGCGACGAGTTTGAACTTCTCTTCGTCACCGCCCTTTCGAATGAGGTAGATTCATTGACAAAAGCGAAACAAGTACCCGGGGGGGGGGGGGAATAAACTAGCTGGCTCACCTTGTCTGGATGATGTTTCAAACTTTCCCTTCTATAAGCTTTCTTGATATCGACCTCTGAACAGTCTCTTGCCACGCCCAGAATTTTGTAAAATCTTTCGTCTTACTCCTCTTCAGTGCCGCCTCGGCCTTCTTCAGCTCAGTCCTCAACCCCCGCACATCCGCATCCGTCGCGTGACCTTCCGTCTGCGCTTGTTGAATCGCAGACTTGAAATCGGACACAGACGCATCGTATTTTTCAAAATGAAGGTTCAGTCGTGCTCGTGTGCGAAGAGCTTTGTATGAGGTGGGTAAGAGTGTCAGAGATGCTTCTGTATCTGAGAGGGCATCCTCGTGACGGTTTAGCTACAGGAACGCAGAACACAGAATTAGGATGTGTTCGTAGACATACAAAGAGGGCGGACGTTACCTTGAGCAACGTCGTCGCACGATTAGACAACAGCGTCGCCCGTATTTGTCCACCACCACCTTCCTCTGAAGCTTCCCCTACCCGCTAAAAACAAAGACACGTCAAAGTGTCTGTGTGACATATTATTCACGTCCTGCTTACGTTCAGTGCTTCTGTATATTTATCCGACGCTTCTTGCAGTTTGCCGGATTTGAACGCTGCATTTCCCTCCTCCTTCAACCGCTCGACGTCTTTCACGCGTTTCCTGAGCTTCTGCGCCGGTTCGTGACCCGGGTCAAGCCTCAGCGCCGATTGCATATGTTGTAGTGCCTGTGGCAATTTTCCGCCCAAAAACAGGACGAGACCGCGCAACGTCAGGACATCTGGCGAGTTCGGATTCAATCGAAGCAGATCGCTGAGTAGGTGGGGTGGGGGGAGGGAAGATAGGAGGAGGGGAAAATATCAATCGTTATTATCCAGGTCATCACAGGTGAGGTTTAGAAACTTGCTTGACTGCGTTGTGAACGGCCTCCCAGTTCCGCCGACAAAGTTCTAGCTCCACTCTCCATACTCTCCAATCGGTGGGTATCTCGCCGCCCTCGGATTCGATCGTTTGCAGACACTTTTCAAGTGCTAATCGTGCTAACGCCCAGTCCTTTTGGTTTCTTGCCATTTCAAAATTGTCTAGATGGCTTTCCAGAGCGTGGACCTTGTCGCGCAGCTGTACGGCTTGTGTGTTATTGGGTTCCTTGGCGAGAACGGCATCGAGGGTCGTTGTTGCAGGGGTGGTCGAACCTAGCGCCAATTGACATCGGGCGAGACGGATGAGTGTCTTGGACGAAGGGCTGTTTGCTTGCAAGGCTGCTGCATGCTGGCAGTCTTCCAATGCCGGTCGAAAACGTTTGAGAGCTATGTAGGACGCCGCGCGATTGGTGTGGAAGGCCGGCTCCAGCGAATTGAGTCCTAGTATAGTCCAACAATTCAGAATCAAGTGACGGCAGGAACTTTCGTAGGAGACATACCGATGGCCTTTGTATACAAATCTATAGCTTCTTCGTACCTTTTAGCCTTGAATGCAACGTTTCCTTCCCCCGGATACGCTCAGCCTTCTTGGTCTTGTCTTCCGCCTCCTCTTGTTCATTCTCAGGGGCATCGGGTGACGGTGGTGGACGAGCCTCCTCAGCCGGTGATCCAGACGATTCTATTGATCCATTCATCGTTTTCTCCGTCTCTGCTTCCTTCTGTCTGCAATTCCAAAGAAAGAGAATGCTCAACTGAAAATGTCGAGTTACGCAGTAAAAAAAAGAAAGACGCACTCTACGATGCCATCGGCCCCATTTGCCGCTCGCTTTTTTTGCGCTGTCTTTGATTTTTTTCGCATGAGGTTGTCAGGAAAGCCGTGAGATTTGCGGATAATCTTGGCTTGTCTACAGGTAAAACAAGGCAGGTAAATGTGTGCGCCCTTTAGTTGGACGGAGGGAACGTGCAAGAGAAGGTGAAATATTATTTGGCACTGTTGCGTCTGTCGTGCCGATCTTCCGTCATCACTCTCCTGCCATGTACAAAGGTCCAAGTTCAAAATTCAACTGAAACCTGTAACCAAAGCGCTAAGCTAGGCTACGGCTAAACCAAGATAGCCTATATCTTCATACTGCTTGAGACCTTGAGACCTTGTACACGAGAAATATATGGCACCGCTTGCTTTTACTAACTGATGTATGTACATAATGATGACCTTTCCCGACACCTTTTACATATTCTGCACATCAGCACCTCCATCCAAGACTTCACATTGCCCTGTCTTTGCCAAGTCGGGTCAATTCGCCTCTAGAATAGCCATATCGTTCATCTCTCGCTGGTCATCCACACCCATTGACGCAAAAGGAGGTCAGGTCAGGTCATGTAGATCCCATCTAAAAAGGAGTGAGCTCGGCTAAAAATCGGTTCGGCTGAAAATCGGCTCGGCTGTGTGAACCAACTGGCGCAGCCTATCTTTCTTCATTACTTTTCAAGGACAACTTTTCCCAACGAGCGGCAGTGAAGTTTTCAAAGTGGGCGGTCGTTGGGTCCTGGTCGACGCGAAAAGGCAAAAGTGATTCTCGAAACGCCGTGCGCAACATGTAGCTCAGGTGTGCTTCGGTTCCGATCCATCCAGTACGATTGAAGTTATATTCAAGCTGTCGCACTAAAACATTTATGTGCATGGACTGAAGTTCTGAACGGGGATATTGTGGAGAAGTGCCGTAACTGAATGCATGTGGACACTTAAGCTCCAAGGTGTACGTTGCTCAGTGTCGCTCATTCCAGCCAGCTATTTTATCACGAGAAGCTAAATATTCGGCGGACTGCCTCCGGTATTACAATCAACCTGTCGTCCCACTATGCGCGCAATTTCCACTCAGGGAAGTTCGAACAGGGTTTAGTGTAAGTGAATGCTGTCATGGAATGTGATAAAACGTAATTTATTGTTTCTGGTTAACCACTGTCGGACTTAAAAGTATAAAGCCTGGTGATGACCAGATACGCAAGCATCAAGAAGATGCGCCTTGCTTTGATTGCTTCAGTGTTTTTGCTCGTTCCGCCCAGCTACTCATGTGGCGATCACGATCACGATCATACCCTTCATCAAATGCGGAACTCACTCGATATAACGCCGCCTTCGTGTCATCTGGAGTGGGGAGATATCAATATCATACAGACGACTGACAGCCATGGCTGGCTGTTAGGGCATCAAAAACCGTCCCCGCCCGAACCAAACTATAGGTATGAACATTGTTGTCCATTATTTCTCATTCAACCGTATACACCAGTGGAAATTTCGGCGATTTTTTCTCGTTCGTGAAACATATGAAGCAAATAGCAATCGTACGTCTCGGTTTATTTTGGCACGAAGAATGCAATAACGTCTATCAGGAACGTGATGTCGATCTCCTGGTCGTAGATTCGGGTGATTTGCATGACGGTAAAAGGATCCACATTCACATCTGCAACTTTCTGCTAAACATGGGTAGGTACTGGCCTTTCTGATGGATATCCTCCTGGAGGCGTGGACGCCCATGATGTGAGTGTTTAATAAAGTATCATTGGACTGTCCTGACGAGCGGATGAACGTAGTTGAACGAGTTCTTCCAACAGCTTCCATACGACGCTCTCACAGTCGGAAAGTGAGTTTACAGTTGTACTACGATCTATTGCATTCTAAATCCTGCAGTCATGAATTATATTATTATGACTATGCCTTCGATATGTGCGTTGCTGTTGAATACTTTCACAAATTGGGTTTAGCGTTGATACATATAGGTTTCAAAACTTTGTGCCTCGTTTTAATGGAAGATATCTGGCGTCAAATGTGAACATCATTGTCAACAATTCGACAGGCCATCCGGTCAGCGTGCCCTTCGGAAGCCGATATGCCAAGTTCACGACTAGAAAGTGAGGTCCTTTGATCAAATCTTGAGTTTCATGAAGGTGAATTCCATATAGAGAACGGCGCGTGACAGCACTAGGTATTCTCTTCAATTTTTCCGGAAATGCCACAAACACCACTGTACAAACCGTTGGTGAGATGATCAAAGAAACGTGGGTAAGTGTCTAAAGGAGGAGTTCTGTCACGTCTTGACTTATGTAAACGCTCAGTTTGCTAAAGCCATCGAAGAAGAACCCGACTTTTTCTTGCTACTAGGGTGCGCCACTTTCCCTTGCGTGGCTCTGGCGTGACCCAATATTATTCACAAGCCATATGCCTGTCTCACGCCAGCGTACGGATAAATGTTAGTAAAACGAACTGTTGTTCGAGTAACACGGTATATAGCTGATTCCTATTTCAAGGGAAATGTGACGACAAAGATCTGGATCAATGTTTGTAGTTTAAAGGTGTTTCATAGCGGTATCAGCTGAGTCTTATTTAAAGGGCCTTGTGTTTTTCACGCCATTCGTGAAGTTCATCCGCAGACTCCTATCCTGATTTTCGGAGGTGAGCGCAGTCGATTCATTATGTTGGTTGTATGCTGATGGACTACGAGGCCATACACATGTTCGTAATTGCAGTGAGTACAAAATACTTGCAGCACCTGTCAGCCTGAGCCCGTTATAGCTCAGCTCGATGACAATTCCATGTCTTTGATGAGTGGTCGTTACATGGAGACTGTTGGTGCGTCAAATATGCTTAATCTTTACTTTTATTGCTAACGTGCTCATAGGTTGGATGTGTATGTACCTAGCCGTTGATATAGCTGCACTTGCGTTGACCAAAAATAAGCACTTACAGCCGTGAACATGACCGGGAAGGACAAGCCAACATTCACCAGGCGCTATCTAGATGCCAATCGTGTCACGTATGAGGTAACGAACCCTTGTCCGCATTACTGAAGGGAAGATTGACTAGGACAAAAGTACCACACGAATCGATCAGAAATCATGTACAATACAGTCCAAGGAGTGGGTATAACGCAAGGCTTGCACGATTTGTATGAAAGTTTTGGCCTTGGGCACGTATTCGGCACTGCCCCTCAGGACTACACTCTACTCTGGCAAGTCCCCTGATCGTTGCTTGATTTGAAGTGATACTGAAAGTGCGGCAGGTCTCCTTACCCATCGAATACTTCTTTGCTGTCGGAACTCGTTGATAAGGTGGCTTGGCAAAAAGGCGTATCCTCTCCGAATGTCCTGGAACACTAACAAATGAGCTAGGCCCTGCCATATTCTCTTCGCGTGAACAACACCGACAAGAACATGCACAACATAATTCTCATCAACTCGGGCTCTATGCGTTTCGACATCTACCGTGGAACTTTTGACAGGAATGACCAATGGAGCACGACTTATTTCAACAGCAAATTCCAGTACATAGCCAATGTTAACCGTTCCATCGCAGAACAAGTTCTTCCCTACTTGAATGGCAAAAAGCTTTTGAGCAGAGAACTTGAAGAGTTGGAGGGCCGGGGAGAGGTGGACCACATCTATCGTAAATCATTACAACATACAGGCGAACCGCTGGAGGATGGTGATGACCTCACGCTGGGATATGTCACGAAGGATGTGAGTTGTCACATATCGCCCAACTTCTCGTATTGATGAGCCTCTAAAAGTTCTGCCCTGGCGTCGGCGACGATACCCTCCATAAGGGTCTTGTTGCCTACGATTCTCCGCGTTACATTGGCTCGCCTACGCCTAAAGTCCCGGCTAACGCTACCGTTGATCTCGTCTTTCTCGATCACTTTGCGTCAAAGGTGGTAGATGCATTGAATGTCATACTAAAGAAAAAAGTGTACAAGCTGGGTGATGTCAAGGACTACACCTCGCTATTGGTGAATCAGGTATGGGGTGTTTACGCAGAGGGGAACTGGAGAAAGCCGTGATCGTGTTAGATAAGATGTACAATCTATGCGCAATTTTTGCTGTCAGAATAAAGAAAGTGTTTGTGTGCTCTTGGAAGTGGGTGTGCGTGGCTGATTTGAGGGTTGTTGAGTTTGTGCCACTCACCAACAGTAAGTCAGTGACTGATGGCCTGGAGAACTTATCAATGGCAGGTGACAACATCAACTAGTACATAAGACCACACCAGCCCTCAGTAAAAGATGAAATCAAAACATTCACTAAGTACTTGAAACAATGTATGTACATCAGATATATCAAAGCATTTCCATTTTTTGTGACACTGGTGTTCTTGAGATGCAAGTCATTAGTGAAACAAGACAGTAAATAAACAAGGCTGGCCCTTTCCAACTTAGCCATTCCATGTTTCATGTCAATAAGTTTACCCCATTCTTGCATGATTTAGCCATCAAACTTGGAGAAGACCAGTACCCACAACAGCATACATCAGATGAAACATAAAAATGTGAAAAATTGCAATGTACCAAATTGCATGCAATTGATCTTTAAGATTGGTTGCTTTGAATTTCTTCTTAATAAATTTCCAAACATCCTCCATCTCTTCTTTAGAACCAGCCTCAAAGCCCTGTGAGTTATGGAAGATGAAGTTACTGCCAGGATATGTAATTTGGTGCTCAATATCATGGATACCACACTCCTGAAGTCAATGGCAGTCAAAGTGCACAAGCCAGCTCACCTCTATTGATGGTTTCAAGTGAGTACCAGACTGCTTTTTTTGAAACAATTGCTTCAAACATGCCAGCCCCTTAGGCTTAAGTGCAACTCCATCCTGATCATATATAATGGGCTTGGTGCCTGTGCCACATCACCAACTTTCTCAAGAACAGTTGTCTTGCCTGTATTAGCTCTTCCAATGACAAGGATGCAGAAGTAAGGGCATGCATATTGATTCTTGGGCATATTCACCATTTCTGGGTCTTCAACTATTTCAGAATTCTATAGTTGCTAATCCTCATACTCAAACTCAACAACTGCATGTGCATCTTGCTGATGGGCAGTCTCAGACATGAGTTATTAGTGGAAAGGTATGTGAAACGGTGTCTGGCCTGGAAGAAAGTTGAGAAGGAGAAACATATACAGACACTGAAATGTCACTAGTAATCGCAGAAAGTCAAATTGTCAAAAAGTGTGATGGCGAGTTCAGCCCAGCCCCTGGTATCGGCACGATGTACGAAGAAACGAGCGTCTGGGACTATAGCGGTCAAGAATACCAAAAGACGCGCCGCGGAAAACTCTGATACTCGTGTGTCGAATAACGCCTGTACTAGGACGCTGTAAGGCAAAATTGTTGAACAAAGGGATATGCTCATTGACCAGCATACCGCCTGGGAAACAGAGCCCTGGTAGCATATACATGTCTGCCTGCTGATGGTGCGGACGATGCGACGAGGAGGCGAGCGTACCAGCGACATCCTGATGTGTAGTGAGCAGAATGAAAAGAGCGTCCATCGTCATCCTGCCTAGACACAACTTAGAAGGAGCTACGTATTGAATCATCATCCCCTACCCTATGTCAAGGGCTCCGTCTAGGTGGCGAGGGGCTTGTATTGGATACCAGTGGTGACCGGTGATCGTTGAAGCCCAGGTTGAGAATCGTGCCGAGGTTGCACTTCGTGGCATGGCGTGACGCCGTGCATCGTCCAACGCGTGCTATCAGACGCGAGCCATTCAAGTAATTCTGAACATGGCCTGTGACCTATCAATGCCCCGTGCCATCGCGTGCCTGCCTAAGCGGATAGGCACGCTACCCACACCAACGGTTTCAAATATTCTCCACAGAATGTTGCAATAGGCAGCAACAAGACATATCAACTCGGTGATTCTAATGATTACCCTGATAGGAATGGGCGATGTTCTTCAATGACGTGGCTAATATTCTTCACATCAGGTTCGAAAAAGCTGGCCACCTGTTCTCTATGACGCTTTCAGTCAGTCAGTTTCGAAGTAGCAGCTGTCGATTTATGGTCCCGATCATGGTCCCTATGTCATCAGTATTGCCATATGACGGTCCGCGCAATTCTTCTAGGGGTGAACAGTTAACAATGCGAACGTCAACCAGTGGGCGCTTGCTTCCAATCCTTTCAGACGGCTGAGAATGAACCGTGTGTCATCTTGCACTGAATTCCATAAATCAACACCTTATCGCTTTCGAATGTCGCATTAAACAGGTGTCGAAAAACATTGGAAAAGAAATCCACGGCACTTGGTTCTGGGCAACGGGGGCAATGTTCTCATGTCGAACCCTTGATCAGTAGCCAAATGAGGGGACGAAGATGCAGTATAAACCTTTGAAACCGATTTCGGTATTCTGTACCTGAGGTGACATGATATTTACTTTACCATCGTGCTTCAGACAAATCATCACGTTGAGCGATTTCAGGGTCAGTATCCGTATCTGCTTCCGATCCAATGGCCATGACTCTTCCATTTGAATCGTAGTATACTACGCCTGGAATCTTGGAGTCGCCTCCAACTTCTTGTTGCCCAGGAAACATTTGGCGGAAGGATTGAAGACGTCGGACCTGAGAGCTAGGAATGAGGTACGTACTGAGTGACTCCGCGAATCTCGGGTGTTTGACCTGGTTCTAGGACAGCATACGAAGCGCCGCTAAACTTCTGCACCGACATCAAGGGAAATTACCAGTTTCCCCCTAGTTTCATTGTATACGGCCCTCGCTCTGCGTGACTCTCCCAAACGCTCGTGTAATAATTAGATGACGCGCTTCTTCAACACTCTTATTTGTGCCTCGGAGAGTATCTGGGCTGCAGGAGTCAGCTCATTGAAACAATCAACGAGCACGAGGACAAGTGGAGAATGGGAACAAGAATAATCAGGAAACGCGGAAGAGATGCAGAGTCTAACTGCGGCAAACACCATCTGCTCAGAGGGCGGCAGAGACTCCACCAGCGAGTGCTTTGTTTCCAGATGTGCCATATCCTTACGGCTGCCCCATCCTGGTACGCAACATCCATCCCGAGACGAACAAGACGACACTGCGCCCGCTTTTCTGTAATCAAAGGTGGAACGCTGAAAGAAGGCGGGCTGGATTATATCAACTTCAACAGAGGCGTGGACTCGGGTTACCTTCGCCTTTCAACGTTCGCAGACGCCGATGCACTCTTGTCACGCTTTGTGGGGGAGTCGCTAATTCAGGGGCATAGACTGCATAAGAAGTGCGTGTGAGCGGGCGGCGATGGGGACGAAGCCGAAAAAGTCCTGTGGAGGAGGGAATGCAGAGGGTGATTGGCTGAAGGAGATCAGAGGTGTGGTGATGTCCATTGCGCTGACCAACAGACACAAAAGAAATTTAGATCGTACGGTAGGCTTGCTTGTGTGTATAGCTCTGGGATTTATCTTTGGACGTCCCGGAGGTACGATTCAGCTCCGATCAAGCTCCGACCAATCTTACACTCTACACTCAACGGTAGCAGTTCGCAATGTTAAATAGGAATAGGAAACAAGACCATAAAGATAAGAACGGAAATTCTGGATCGGCCTTGGCATGTGCTATCCTGGTTGAAATTGATTGCTGGCTCACTCCATACTTATCATCAGGAGGTGGATGAATCTCAATCGTCGACCTATGGACGCCTGTTTAGAAACGTAAACACACTCTCCTCTATGCGCTAGGCGCCAGTCGCTCTCCAAGCCCTGCCAATCTTGAAGCGGATTCCTCGACGACTCGGGTGAGATACACATCGTGGCTGAGTGGCTGAGTGTGACCATCATCCCATGCACCGTTCAGAGCTCGACCCCTTTGCCTGGTCCCGTGGTAGTAGACGATGCCCTCGCGTTAGCTCCACTCACTGTCGTACGTTTAACTCCCTTTCGTGTTATCTGTGTTTTCATCCTCTGCATTAGGACGACATTCAAGAAGTTGGGTCCGAGTCAAGCGAATCGATCTATCTCTCCATTCAGGAAGAAGGAAACACTTCTGATCCAGGTTTTGACACAGAGGGGTCACTGATTGCAGCAGAGGTATGTGGTAATATCGTCTCGGATAACATAACATATTAATCACGATACACAGGATCCAGGTCACCTTATACCTACGGCAAATACTCATCCGTCCGTGACTACGCCCTCCAGCATGGTGCGCTAGCCATACCACTTTATCATTCACCCGGGCGTTCTCACAATTGAGAGCAGGACGATGATCAAGGAAAACAGGGATTGGAGAAGGGTGGATTCGGTTTGAGTACTTCAACTAGGGTTGACACTGTGACGCCTATCGTAGAGCGCACTGAACTGGGAGGCAAATGTCCTGTCGAGCGCGTCGTGGTGCGTAGTATAATGAGCAAAATAACGATTCGTGAAATTAACTGCGTCAGTAGCAAGACCCATCTTCTAAAATCAACTTATTCCAGGGTGCAAGTCAAATCGAGATCAAGGGCAGTCAATTCATCTCTGCAGGGGAAAATATTACAATGAACTACTCGGAAGGTGAGCATCATATGACTTATAATTTCAATTTCCACTTTGACCTCTCCACTTTCAGACCGTTCACTCAGCGTGCTTCCGTATGCCGAAGGGGCTGGTGTTGATACGACAAAAGCTTGCTTGAAGGGCACAAGGACCAGTATTCAGACTGAAATCAGAGACTGGATCAACTCCACTGACACAACTGTTCCTCGCATTCTCTGGCTTTCTGGACCTGCTGGTACCGGCAAGTCTGCCATTGCCCATACCATTGCCCGTTGGTGGATAGATGAAGTTAAAGGTTTTGGCTCTTGCTTCTGCTTCAACAGACAGGCTCCCAAACGTCACGAGAAACTATTTACCACCATCGTGCGTGATTTGGCTATTCGCATCCCAGGGTTGAAGGATTACTTGATCAAACTTGTTGCGGAGGAGCCAGTGCTTGTTACTACTCATGATGCCACTCAGCAGTGGCAGAAGCTCCTTCAGAAACCTATTATTGACCTTTCCAGCAGCATTAACAAACCCATAGTCATTGTGATTGATGCTCTCGATGAGAGTGGTAATGCAATCTCACGTCGCCATATCATTTCAATCCTCACGAAGGAGGCTGTTCATTTACCACCCAATTGTCGCATACTTGTCACTTCTAGACCTCTTCTTGACATCAGCAGGGCATTCCGTAGTACAAGTGGCATTGGGTGCCAGTCCATGGATCAAATCCCTAGGGAATCTACGGAGAATGACATCCAGTTGTACATCTCTCATCAAATGATAGAAATTGATGAAATTGACAGTGGGACAATTAATCAGCTCACTCAGAAGTCAGATGGATTGTTTGAATGGGCTCGGCTTGCCTGTGAATATATCAAGTATGCACCTGGGTTTTTGACAGAGAGAGAGCGGTCCAGAAAACTTATTGCACAAGTTGGAGGAGATGGGGCACTGCTGGATAACATGTACATGGTCATTTTGCACAGTATCATGGGAGATCATCCTGATGGCCAATCCCTTGGCCGTTTCCACTCTGTCCTACAGTTGGTGTTGTCAACACGAGAACCACTTCCAATGGATTCCTTGGATGTTTTGCATAGGAACATGTGCACAGAACATGAACATTATAGGGTGGCTACTGTTCTGCAATACTTGGGATCATTACTCAGTGGTATTTCTGACAAATCCATGCCTATTCAAGCCCTTCACTCCACTTTTTATGAGTTCCTTACTACATGTGATAGGAGTTGGCCATTCTTCATTGATCTTACAGATGTGGATGTGCAACTGAGTACTGCCTGCCTTCAAGTGATGTCACAAGACCTGAGGTTCAACATCTGCAAATTGGAGAATTCATATTTCCGCAATTCACAGGTTGCTGACTTAGGGCACCGTATTAAGGACCATATCAAACCTCACTTGTCATATTCATGTCGTTTCTGGGCTGAACATATCAAGTTGACACCATATGAGGCAATTTTAGCAGATCAAATTTCAGCATTCCTCTTAAATGAAAAAATAATGTTCTGGCTGGAAGTTCTAGGCTTGCTAAATTGTATTAACATAGCTCCAACCATGCTCAGAAATATTGCAAGCTGGTTTCAGGTGGGTGCATTGACAATGTTAATAGTACACAAGGCATAATGGTTGTAGGGCAATAACCATGAGGATGCCATGGGGGCAATAAGAGATGGTGTAAACTTTGCCAGAATGTTTGGGGGTGTCATGTCAGAAAGCACTCCTCATTTATATTTATCTGGACTGCCTTTTCTGCCCAAAAATAGCATCCTGAACAGATACTTAGCACCAAAGTTTCCAAGATTGCCAAGAATTGCCTCTGGAAAGTCAGAACAATGGCCAAATACACAGTTATTAATCAGAGGACACACTCATTATGTCACATCAGTGGTATTTTCACCAGATGGAAAGAGGATTGCATCAGGTTCTGTTGACAAAACTGTCTGCATCTGGGATGCTGAGACTGGGGTGCAAGTGGGCAGTCCTCTCAAAGGACACAATCATTATGTCACATCAGTGGCATTTTCACCAGATGGAAAGAGGATTGCATCAGGTTCTGAAGATGAAACTGTCTGCATCTGGGATGCTGAGACTGGGGCACAAGTTGGCAGTCCTCTCAAAGGACACACTAAGGTTGTTACATCAGTTGCATTTTCACCAGAGGGAAGGAGGATTGCATCAGGTTCTTGGGATAAAACTGTCTGCATTTGGGATGCTGAGACTGTGGTACAAGTTGGCAGCCCTCTCAAAAGACACACTCATTATGTCACATCAGTTGCATTTTCACCAGATGGGAAGAGGATTGCATCAGGTTCAGGGGATGACACTGTCTGCATCTGGGATGCTGAGACTGGGGTGCAAGTTGGCAGTCCACTCAAAGGACACACTGAATGGGTCACATCAGTGGTGTATTCATCAGATGGAAAGAGAATTGCATCAAGTTCTTGGGATAAAACTATCTGCATCTGGAATGCTGAGACTGGGGTACAAGTGGGCAGTCCTCTCAAAGGACACAGTAGTTTTGTCACATCAGTTGCATTTTCACCAGATGGCAAAGGGTTGCATCAGGTTCAAGGGATAAAACTATCTGCATCTGGGATGCTGAGACTGGGTGCAAGTGGGCTGTCCATTCAAAAGACACACTGATTATGTCACATCAGTTGCATTTTCACCAGATGGAAAGAGGATTGCATCCAGTTCTTGGGATGAAACTGTCTGCATCTGGGATGCTGAGTCTGGGGTGCAAGTGAGCAGTCCTCTCAAAGGGCACACTACTGCTGTCACATCAGTTGCATTTTCACCAGATGGAAAGAGGATTGCATCAGGTTCTTGGGATGAAACTGTCTGCATCTGGGATGCTGAGACTGGGGTGCAAGTTGGCAGCCCTCTCAAAGGACACAGTAATTATGTCACATCAATTTCCATTTCACCAGATGGGAAGAGGATTGCATCAGGTTCTGAGGATAAAAACTGCATCTGGGACACTGAGACTGGGGTGCAAGTGGGTAGCCCTCTGAAAGGGCACACTGATAATGTCACATCAGTTGCATTTTCACCAGATGGAAAGAGGATTGCATCAGGTTCTTGGATGAAACTGTCTGCATCTGGGATGCTGAGACTGGGGCACAAGTTGGCAGTCCTCTCAAAGGACACACTAAGGTTGTTACATCAGTTGCATTTTCACCAGATGGAAAGAGGATTGCATCAGGTTCTTGGGATGAAACTGTCTGCATCTGGGATGCTGAGACTGGGGCACAAATAGGCACTCCTCTCAAAGGACACAGTAATTATGTCACATCAATTTCCATTTCACCAGATGGGAAGAGGATTGCATCAGGTTCAAGGGATACAACTGTCTGCATCTGGGATGCTGAGACTGGGGTGCAAGTGGGCAGTCCTCTCAAAGGACACACTCATTATATCACATCAGTTGCATTTTCACCAGATGGAGAGAGGATAGCATCAGGTTCTGATGATAACACTGTCTGCATCTGGCATGCTGAGACTGGGTTGCAAGTGGGCAGTCCTCTCAATGGACACACTGATAATGTCACATCAGTTGCATTTTCTCCTGATGGTAAGAGGATTGCATCAGGTTCTTGGGATAAAACTGTCTGCATCTGGGATGCTGTGACTGGGGTGCAATTTGGCAGCCCTCTCAAAGGACACACTCATTATGTCACATCAATTTCCTTTTCACCAGATGGGAAGAGGATTGCATCAGGTTCCAGGGATAAAACTGTGTGCATCTGGGATACTGAGACTCAGATGCAAGTGGGTGGTCCCCTCAAAGGACACATTGATAATGTTACAGCAGTTGTCTTTTCACCAGTTAGAAAAGAGATTGCATCAGGTGCTGATGATGAAACTGTTTGCATCTCAGATGCTAACATTCCAATTAATGTGGGCAACATTGGTGGCTGCAATCCATCTCATGTTATCAAGTTCTCCTCCACCAAAGAACATGCATTACTCAACCCTTCTGAGCTTTTTGCAAACATTCAAGATGACTGGAGATGCTACATTTCCTTCAATATCAATGATGGTTGGATCACTGGACCACATGGCCTTTTACTAATGTGGTTACCACCAGGTAGCCGACAGCAAGTCCTTTTACCACAGATGACTATGATTATCCCCCAACCATTAATGGAGTTGGATTTGAGTGAGATGGTTCATGGCAGAAAATGGAGTCTGTGTTATGAAGAATGACTAATTGATGGTGTTGTCCACATATGTGTATGGTTTGTGATTATGCATTTTGATATATCAATAAAGTTTAGATATGATTTCATCTTGAGATTATAGTAAGTCTTACTATGGGATGTGCAGTTGATTGAAAAGTGGAGCTTCCAATGGATATTGTGCCATGTATGTGGCATAAACATTCTTTCTCAGAGAACAAATGGGTAGCATGACTACAATCTATGGTGTAATAACTTGACTAGGCCAATGAGCCCCATACACTGCATCTACTCAGACAGGCCAGCAAGCCACAGGCTGATGACATTGGGATCAGCCAATTGATCACTTTGCTTGGTGTTGGTTGAGAATCCACCAGTTTTTGGGGTAGATATCCTACATCAATAATTGATCAGTTAGGCCTTTGACATGGCAACACTATGCTAGCCTGATTCCCAATTTAATTCCAAGGCAAGCCTGGGAAGATGATAGTGAATTTCATGACTTGAACAAATACCAGTTGCTTGATGGAGATTGGCAAACATTGGAGAACTACAACACAATTCTAGGAACTGAAAGCACTCCATCCTTGCCATATACACTTCCTGCATTTGCAGCTTTTATCCAGAGATGGAAAGATCTTAAATATGATCACCCAGATTGGGACATCATTCAACCTGGTTTGGATAATTTGGAGAATATCAAAGGGAGTTGATAAAGACCCCAGCTTATGTTCTTGCTATGGGTATGCTACACATTTCTGTTTTTTCTCATAAGTTGATGATCATGCCAGCTATTGACTCAAGAAATAAATTAAGTTACTATTCAAATTTGCCAGAAAGCAAGTACGATGTAGCCAAACAAATATTTCTGAAAGCTGTGAGCTGATAGATTTAATTTTCCTGACCAAGCTTATAACACATCAAATTTAATCATAGTTAAGGGCTTATATCCCTCAGAATCAGCCTTCATCCAAACCCTCCAAGAGAACTGCAGCTGATATTTTGTTTTCCAATAGGCAACATTCAAAGGAACCATTGCCTTTGGAAACAGAGATGGAACAATACTTGACTGCCTTGGATGAGGGCATGGGCATTTTGGAGTTTTGGCAGGTGAGTGATTGAATTCTGCACTCTATTCTATATAACATGATCTTAATACAGGCCAACCAACATTGCTATCCTCATATTTTCAAGCTTGCCATGGATATTTTGCCCATACAAGCCACAAGTGTGCCTTGTGAAAGAGCATTCTCATCAGGGAAGGAGACAATGGCACTCAGAAGAAGAAGAATTTCTGATGATTTAATGGAAGCCCTGCAGCTGTTGAAATACTCCATTTGCAAAGGTCCATTCCTGAACTTCACAGAGGGGATGTCATGGGATGATGAAGTCAAAGAGTTTGAATATATGGCAAGAACAGCACCTTCTGAAGATCCAGACACATATGGCAGAAACTTGAAGTTGGAAGGTGCCAGTTGGGATGTGAGTGACCAAGGGTCAGAACTTGAATATTTTTCAGAATGATGTGTATTGCATGTACTTCCTACTTCATGACTGCCTAAGCCTATTCCAAAATACCATTACTGTCATTGAGAGTAAGGGTAAAGGGGGGCAACCAGAGAGATGGCAACAAAGAGGTAACAAGACAAAGCTGGAAAAGAGGACAGTGAAAGGATAGAAAAGAAGACAGTTGTGAGAGGAAGGGAGCAACAATGGTGACAAGGTTAGGGCAGTGAAGCAAGAGGGCAGCCAGAGAAAAGGAGGCAGCAAGAATGGTGAGAGAGGGTAACACCACCAACAGAAGTCTTATACATTTTTGATTCATATTCAAGCTGAGGGTGCTTGTGTTTATAGACTTGAGCTCAGAGCTGCTTTTAGATACTCATTTTCCAGCTGTTTGAATCTTTGAATTTTTGTTTCTTATTTCTACTACAATATATGTAAGATGGTGTTAAAAATGTGGAGTGAGAAAGATGTGGTAAGAGCAGGCAAGTGGGAAAGTGGAAGGAGAGGAATGCAGTCAGGAATTGGGCTGGAGTAAATGGAAAAGTGTGCAGGAGAGGACAAATGGGCAGTAGAGGGTACAGGAGGGTGGGTGAATGGGCAGCAGAGGGCAAACAGGCAGCAGAGGGGGCTGGAAGAGAGAGCAGGGCACTGTTATGAGCTCACACCCTATTACCACAACCCTTACATCCCCCTAGTGTTATGAGCTCACGCCCCTAAGCACAACCCACACATCCCCCCTAGGGGCCCACAGGCCGTCTGGCCAGAGGATAGAAAGGAGACAATACAGAGATAGATTGGGGTGGAGGTAAACTATCTGAAGTCTGGGGAGACTCCAGCTACATTGTACCTACTTATACTACTCTATGAGGACCCTTGCAACTCCCAGACCCAGGCACTCCCCCAGTCTGACTCACTCTTATTGTTCTTGGTGAGCATGTGCTTGGGCACTGCCGCAGTTGCTGCACACATGAGTGCATATGGGCGCAGCCGCTCTGACTCCACTCATAGACCTCTTCTGGACTGCTCTAGACCCTGACCATAAGGAGCAATGCCTTGAGGCATTGTGCGTTCCCATCGCGATCCTTTATAGACATGCGTGCTGTCTTGTGCCTTCGTCTGATGTGTGATGGCTTGATGCACTGATCCTCCTGATGCACTGATGCTGAGTGTGATGCCATCAAGGTGGCGATCCACCTTCCTAGTCCAGCCGTCCTTCCATATATAGTATTGGCTGGTTCTTCCAACCATTGTCTTGCCCTCTGGTGAGTGCTCCCATGCGCTGACTCAACCATTGGTATCCCATAGTGTCCCATAAGGCCCCAGGCCTGTTATAACATGTATAGAAGTCATCCCAGATGACTGTAAGGTGAAACCAAATTTGAGGGCTAGGATTGTGATCCTAACACCTAGGGGGCCCACAGGCCTCATTGCTGGCCAGAGAGTAGAAAGGAGACAGAACAAGATGTATTGGGGAGAGAGAGAAACTATCTGAAGTCTGGGGAGACTCCAGCTACAAGTTACCTACTTATATACTACTCTATGAGGACCCCTTGCAACTCCTTGACCCATTGGCACTCCCCCACTCTGACTCACTCTTATTGTTCTTGTGAGTGCATGGTTGGGCACTGCCACAGTTGCTGCACATAAAGGTGCAGCCACTATGACTCCACTCATAGACCTTGTCTGGATTGCTCTAGATCCCTGTCCATAAGGGGCTATGCCTCAATGCTTCATGCATCACCTTGCAATCCTTTATAGATATGTGCACTATCCTGTGTCTTGTCTGATGCATGATGGCTTTGATCCACTGATCCTCCTGATGCACTGATGCCAAGTATGATGCCATCAAGGTGGCAATCCACCTTCCTAGTCTGGCTGTCCTTGCATATATAGTGTTGGCTGGCTTGTCCAACCCTTGTCTCATCCTCTGGTGAGCACTCCCATGCACTGACTCAACCATTGGTGTCCCCTTGTATCCTATAAGGCCCCTGGCCTGTTATAAAGCATGTAGCAGTCATCCCAGATGACTGTACAGTAAAACCAAAATTGAGGGGCTAGGATTGCAATCCTAACAGAGCAAGTGGGCAGCAGAGGGCAACAGGCAGGGAGGGAGTGGAAGGGAGCTAGAGTGGGGCAGGGAAGGTGAATGTTTGACTGGCTGAGCAGCTCAGGAGCCAATAACATCAGCTCCAGCTCTGGAGCTGGAGCCTAAAACTGGCTCCAGTAACTTAGCTTAGCCAGAGCCAAGCTTAGCTGAGCTTTGGCAACACTAGAGGCTATGCATTTGTCATCCAACTTTCACATACTTGTCACTTCTAGACCCCTTCTTGACATCAACAGGGCATTCTGTAGTACATGTGGCATTAGACCCCAGTCCATGGATCAAATCTCTAGGGCATCTACAGAGAAAGACATCCAGTTGTGTATCACCCATCAAATGATAGATATTGTTGAATTGATATTGGGACAATTACCCAGCTCACTCAAAAGTCAGATGGATTGTTTGCATTGGCCAGGCTTGCTTGTGAATATATCAAGTATGGACCTGGCTTTTTGACATAGAAAGAGTGGTCCAGGAAACTTATTGCAAATATTGGAGGGGATGGGGCACTACTGGATGACATGATGATTTTGCACAGTATCATGGGTGACCATCCTGATGGCCAATCCCTTGCCTACTTCCACTCTGTCCTACAGGTGGTGTTGTCAACATGAGAGCCACTTCCAATGGATTCCTTGGATGTTTTGCATAGCAATGTGTGCACAGAACATGAACATTATAGTGTCTACTTGTTATGAGCTCACGCCCCTAAGCACAACCCTACAATCCCCCCTAGGGGGCCCACAGGCCTCGTTGCTGGCCAGAGGATAGAAAGGAGACGATACAGAGATAGATTGGGGTGGAGGTAAACTATCTGAAGTCTGGGGAGACTCCAGCTACAATGTACCTACTTATATACTACTCTATGAGGACCCCTTGCGACTCCCAGACCCACCGGCACTCCCTCAGCCTGACTCACTCCTATTGTTCTTGGTGAGCATGTGCTTGGCACTGCCGCAGTTGCTGCGCACATGAGCACATATGGCGCGGCCGCTCTGACTCCACTCATAGACCTCTTCTGGACTGCTCTAGACCCTGACCAATAAGGAGCAATGCCTTGAGGCATTGTGCGTTCCCATCGCGATCCTTTATAGACATGCGCGCTGTCTTGCGCCTTCGTCTGATGTGTGATGGCTTGATGCGCTGATCCTCCTGATGCACTGATGCCGAGTGTGATGCCATCAAGGTGGCGATCCACCTTCCTAGTCCGGCTGTCCTTCCGTATATAGTATTGGCTGGTTCTTCCAACCATCGTCTTGCCCTCTGGTGAGCACTCCCATGCGCTGACTCAACCATTGGTATCCCATAGTGTCCCGTAAGGCCCCAGGCCTGTTATAACATGTATAGAAGTCATCCCAGATGACTGTAGAGTAAACCGAAATTGAGGGGCTAGGATTGCGATCCTAACACTACTGTTCTGCAATATTTGGGATCATTACTCAGTAGCATTTCTGATCAATCCATGCCCATTCAAGCCATTTGCTCCACTTTCTATGAATTTCTTACTACATGTGATAGAAGTGGGCCATTCTTCATCAATCTTATGTGGATCTGCAACTAGGTAGCACCTGCACTTCAACATCTGCAAATTTGAGAGTCCATATTTCTGCAATTCACAGGTTGCTGACTTAGGGCAGCATATTAAGGACCACATCAAACCACACTTGTCATATTCATGTTGTTTCTGGGCTGAACATATCAAGTTGACACCATATGAGGCAATGTTAGCAGATCAAATATCAGTATTTCTCTTGAATGAAAAATCATGTTCTGGCTGGAAGTTTTAGGCTTGCTAAATTGTATTAACATAGCTCCAACCATGCTGCAAAGTATTGCAAGCTGGTTTCAGGTAGTGCATTCACAATGTTAATAATGGACAAGGCATAATGGTTGTAGGGCAATAACCATCAGGATGCCATAGAAGCAATAAGAGATGGTGTAAACTTTTCCTGAATGTTTGGAGTGTTATTCAGAAAGTCCTCCATTTATATTTATCTGGACTGCCATTTCTTCCAAACAATAGCATCCTCAGCAGATACTTAGAGACACAAGGTTTCCTAGGTTGCCAAGAATTGCATCTGGAAAATCAGAACAGTGGCCAAATACACAATTATTATTCAGAGGGCACACTAATTATGTCACATCAGTTGCATTTCACGCAGATGGAAAGAGGATTGCATCAGGTTCTTGGATAAAACTGTCTGCATCTGGGATGCTCAGTTTGGGGTGCAAGTGGGCAGTCCCCTCAAAGGACACTGATTATGTTGAATCAGTTGCCTTTTCACCAGATGGAAAGAGGATTGCATCAGGTTCTTGGGGTAAAACTGTCTGCATCTGGATGCTGAGTCTGGGGTGCAAGTGGGCAATCCATCCATTTTATCAAGTTCCTCAGCCAAGGAACATGCATTACTTAACCCTTCTGAGCTTTTTGCCAACATTGAAGATGACTGGAGAAGCTACATTTCCTTCAATATCAATAATGGCTGGATCACTTGGCCTTTTACTAATGTGGTTACCACAGGTATCTGAGAGGGACTACTTTCAACCACAGATGACTATGATCATCCCCCAACAAACAGTGAATGGATTTGAGTGACATGTTCATGACAGCATATGGAGTCAGTGTTATGGAGATTAATTAATTAATGTAATGTCCACATATGTGTATGGTTTGCAATATTCATATTCAGCATATGTGTACTGTGATCCAATAACATGCATTTTGATATATCAATCAAGGTTTAGATATGATTTCAGCTTGAGATTATAGTAAGTTTTACTATGGGATGTGTAGTTGATTGCAAAGTGGAGCTTCCAAAGGATATTAGGCCATGTATGTGGCACAAACATTCGTTTCCAAAGAACAAATATGTAGCAGGACTAGAATCTATGGTGTAATGACTTGACTGGGTCCCATACATTGCATTTACTCAGACAGGCCAGCAAGCCACAGGCTAGTGAACTTGGCATTAGCCAATTCATCACTTTGTTCTGTGTTGCCTGAGAACCCATTGGGGGTAGATATCCTACATCAATAATTGATCAGCTTAAGTCTTAGCACATGGCAACAATATGCCAGCCTGATTCCCAGTCCAATTCCAAGGTAAGACTGGGAAGTGTCTAGGCACAAATAAATTTACATACCATTGATAATTTGATATACTGCATATGTAATTGTAGCACAGGCTCAAGTAGACTCATGCAATATGGACACAGTTGATTGCAAAATGCAGCTTCTGGAGATCTATCAGACTGTACATGAGTTCAAAGAAGTTGTTATCGCTTGTCAACAAATGACCACTCCTTTCTTTTGCAAGAGAACCAGTAATAATTATCCTCTCCAATACTTTGGCTTTACAAATGGCGTCTGTGTCACCACCACCGTCTGCCGTTTTCCCCGTACCTCCACTTCTAGCTCGGTGCCTTTTTTGTGGTGCCCTGATTTGACATATCCCATAGCAATGTTTTGTGAGAGAGTGGGTGAGGGCATACCAGATGTTATTGTCCCTAACGGACCATATCAGGAAGACCAAGTCTCGAAAAACAATATAGCAAGTACTGGCAATAGGTTCCGATGTTGAAGGCATGAAAAGCTTTGCTCCTTCTATTAGGATATAATGTGGCGCACATATCAGATTCCGCACTGGGTTCAATGAGGCGATATATCGGACTCACGTCTAGCCGGAGTCCTTGCACGACGAACCCAACTCTCCGCCTCGTCGGTCCTTCCTTCAATTGCCTCAGCACCTCCTCGGCGCCGATGAACCCTCCTTGTTCCTTCCTCTCTTTCTCAATGACCCAGCTCAAGCCCGCTTCGACAGGAGAGGTCGTTCGTCCAGATCGTTCCCATAGAGACACATGCCTGCTTCGAGGCGGAGACTGTCCGTGCAGCGAGGCCTGCAAGTTGGACGGGAGGCTTGAGTAGGAGTTTAGCTACCTCGACAGTCTGGGCAGGTGGGATGGAAATCTGGTAAAGGGTACGGGGAGAGTGAGCGATCGAAATCAGTGATGCGGATACGCACTTCGAAGCGCTCTTCACCCGTATACCCGCCCCGAGCGATGTGGAGGTTGAACCCTTCAATTGGCACATAGGCCGATTTATCAAATGTAAGAGAGCGGAGGACGTATGATGTCAGGGATTGGAGGTAAGAGGCTGCCCGTGGGCCTTTACGAACATAAGATTATAGCTCGTCAATGATGTAATGGTTACGAAGAGAACGAAAACGAACCTTGTAGTGCAATCAGGCCCAGCCTTCCATGACCTCCATTTCCACAGGGCCGCTCTTTCCGCCCTGGCCATTGGGAGCGTTCCATGCTTCCAGCCGGGTAAACTACGCAAGGTCTTCGTCTCTTCTTCCAGCATTGGTGACTACGTAGAAACGCGTCTGCAGAATGTTTGGTGATAATGGTATCGTCGATGATTCCTCCTTTATGGTTGAGCAGAACAGATAGGGGGTGATGAATACGCCGACAGAGATGACAGGGAGGACGAGGTGAGGTGTTCGAGGAAGGCGGTGGCCGTTGGACCGCGGAAGCTATTGTGACGAGATTGGCGTCTTGGAAGGGATGGAATAGGACGAGAAATGGGGGACGAACGTGGTTTGAACCATGTGCCCGACGTCAAAGAGGGATGCTTGGCTCCGGGCGTGGTGGTGGCTGGCACTAGACCCGTAATCAGGTTTTATTCGCTCCGCAGTTGGCGCAAGCGGGGCACGTCACCTTGTCCTACATCGCCATATACAAGAGGCATTGAGTACCCTGCGAAGGACAACCGTTTTAGCACCATTTTGGCCGTGAAGGTCATATCGCACTGTGCGTTTGAGCTGAACATCGTGCGTTAGTCGACGTGTTTCAAAGTGGGTTAGGTTCACCGTTGGAGAATCTGTTGTTAATGTTCTTGTAAGAAATCTTGTCCTCGCCGCCGTTCTATCAACTGCAGAAAGGGCTGTTCAGTTGGTGCGCAATTGAGGTGCTTGCGGACAATATGTAATGACATAATATTCGACTTGTCAATAACTTGGACACGAGAGCGAGCGGGCGGATGATGACAATGGGCTCAGTTCATCCATACATGTCTCATGTTGTTCGCACGTCCAAGTATCGGTATCGGAATGGCGATGACACTGAGGAACGCCATCCAATGCTATGGGTAGACACGTCCTTGGCCAGTCGGCCAAACGAGAGCAAGGCACCGAAAATGTAAAAGCACCTGGTACAACCAACTTAATTGCCACGTCTGGGGGGCGTGCTTTCTCTTCTACCGGTTTGGGGTCACTGATGGTGTGTGCCCGTGCGATAGAAATACCTGAGCCTCAACTGGAACGCCCGCATTTGGCACCCTTCCTTTGCCCACGCCGTTCGCAAGCGTGACGACGGCATCGGGCAGGCAATTTCAGTCAAACTGCCTGACATGCTCCCGCTCACACGTATCCACACCGCGGCCGTCCTTGACACAGAATAATCTCTCCATTCGGATGCGAACGTCGCATCATCTGGAAGGTAGACGACGGAGCTTCGAGGGTGGGGGGCTGAAGGGCGGGAGCCTCCCCGATGGACAGAATTGCAGGTTCGCATTCTGGAATGATAACAACATTATTAGCAGACGGCAGCTAAGAACGAAGCCGCGTGACAACGCGACGTGACTCTCCAAAGTCTTCATTGTGCAACATCGAACTGGACACTGGCTGAGACCTAACATGACAATGGAGTCGGTGGACGGTGCTGTCGATTACTCCTAGCCTCCTACCTCACAGTATGGTCTTGAAGACCGGTTCATCCAACGTAAATCCTCGAGTCCATTCAGAACGATGAGAGGTTGATGAGAAATCAAGTTCGTGGAGCCTCCTTGGGTGGACGACGCAGCTAAAAGGAAGCTGGTACGACGTGATGGCGTGTTGCATACGATGTAGATAGATACGGTTTTGCACGGCTCAAAACGTTGAAAACAAACGAATTGTGAGGCGCTTGTTGCGCTCGTGCAACAACTAGATGCCCCCACTGACGCGTGTCTTCAACACTCTCATTGCACTGCAGGAGCCAGCTCATTGACAAAACCAACGACTCAAAGCGCGAGGGCGCACAAATGGAAACACGAACGAGATGTAGGAGTATGAGCTCCGGCAAACGCAAACTCCACCAACGAGCTCCTTGTCTCCAGATGTGCCAATTAAGAAGGTGGCTGAATTACATCGACTTCAACAGAGGCGTGGACTCTTGTTACCTTCGACTTTCAACGCACGCACATAACGATGCGCTCGTGTCGCGCTCTGTGGGGGAGTCGTTTGTTCAGAGGCACGGACTGCATATGTGTGTGCCGGGAGGGGATAGAAAGTCCTGAGGAGGAGGGAAGAAGTTTATGAAAATGGTCCGCAGAGGTGCGAAAGCAGGCACTGTCAGTGCAGAGCGTGATTGCGACGGCCGGAGCATGGTGGTGCCAATAGCTCTGACCAACAGGCAGAAAAGAGATTTAGGTTGTTCGGCATGTGGCTTGTATAGGATTTCTAATCGGTCTGTTGGGGTCACGTTACTACAGACAGGAAAGATTCAGCTCCGACCAATCTCCGACCAATCTCGTATAGTGACTCAACGTTGAACACGTTTGGCAATCTTTCGCAATGTTGAAGAGGCCAGCACAAGACCATGAAGATAAGAACGGAAATTCTAGATCAACTTTGGCAGGTGCTATACCAGTGAATGTTGATTGCTGGCTCACTCCATCCTTATCATCAGGAGGTGGATGAATTTAGAAACGTCAAACGCACTCGAATTCTCGGTGCGCTTCGCTCTCAAAGTCCTGCCACTCGTCAATCCTCGACAACTCGGGTAAGATACAGATTGTAGCTGTGTGGCTGAGTGTGACCATCGTCTCATGCACGGTCCAGAGTGAGACCCCTTTGCCCGGTCCCATGGTGGTCGACGATTCCCCTGCATTGGCCCCGCTTACTGCTGTACGTTTTGACTTCATTCACGTCCATTGCCCTCATCCTCTGCATCAGGATGACATTCAAGAAGTTGGGCCCAAGTCAGGCCAGTCAATCTATGTCTCCATTCAAGAAGAAGGAAGTGCTTCTGATCGCGGTTTGGGGATGGGTGGGTCATCGATTGCAGCAGCGGTGCGTGGTGATGTCGTCTTGGATATCATAACAGATTGATCATGGCGCGCATCACAGGGTGTGGGTCACCTCGTACCTACGGCAAATACTCGTCCTTTTGTGACTGCGTCATCCATCACGGTGAGCTAGCAATACCATTTTATCATTCACACGCACGTTCTCACCATTGACAGCAGGACGGTGACCAAGGAAAGCAGGGACTGGATAGGGACGGCGCTACGACGCCTATGAGAGAGCGCACTGAAGTTTCTGTCGAATGTGCCGTGGTGCGTCGTATTATGAACAAAATAAGGTTTTGCGAAATTAATTGTGTTCGAGCAGCAAGATTCATCTTCTAAAATCAACTTTTTCCCGGGCGCAAGTCAATTCGAGATCAAGAAAGGACAATTCATCTCTGCAGGGGGAAATGTTACAATGAACTACTCGGAAGGTGAGCATCGTATGACTTATAATTGCCACTTTGACGTCTCTAGTGTCAGACCGTTCACTCAGCATGCTTCCGTATGCCGAGGGGGCCGGCGTTGATACGACAAAGGCTTGCTTGACGGGCACGAGGACCGGTATTCTGACTGAAATCAAGGACTGGATCAACTCCACTGACAAAACTGTTCCTCGCATTCTTTGGCTTTCTGGACCTGCTGGTACTGGAAAGTCTGCTATTGCCCATACCATTGCTCGTTGGTGGATATATGAAGTTAAAGGTTTTGGCTCATGCTTCTGCTTCAACCGACAGGCTCCCAAACGTCACGAGAAAATGTTTACCACCATCGCACGTGATTTGGCTATTCGCATCCCAGGATTGAAGGATTACTTGATCAAACTTGTTGCGGAGGAGCCAGCGCTTGTTACTACTCCCGATGCCACTCAGCAGTGGCAGAAGCTCATTCAGAAGCCTATTATTGACCTTTCCAACAGTATCAACAAACCCATAGTCATTGTGATCGATGCTCTCGATGAGAGTGGTAATGCAATCTCGCGTTGCCATCTCCTTTCAATCCTCACCAAGGAGGCTATGCATTTGCCATCCAATTTTCACATACTTGTCACTTCTAGACCTCTTTATGACATCTGCAGGGCATTCCATAGCACAACTGGCATTAGACCCCAGTCCATGGATCAAATCTCTAGGGCATCTACAGAGAATGACATCCAGTTGTATATCACCCATCAAATGATAGATATTCATGAATTTGACATTGGGACAATTACCCAGCTCACTCAAAAGTCAGATGGATTGTTTGAATGGGCTAGGCTTGCTTGTGAATATATCAAGTATGCACCTGGCTTGTTGAGAGAAAGAGAGCGGTCCAGAAAACTTATTGCGTGTATTGGAGGAGATGGGGCACTGCTGGATAACATGTACATGATGATTTTGCACAGTATCATGGGTGACCATCCTGATGGCCAATCCCTTGACCGCTTCCACTCTGTCCTACAGGTGGTGTTGTCAACACGAGAACCACTTCCAATGGATTCCTTGGATGTTTTGCATAGCAACATGTGCACAGAACATGAACATTATAGTGTGTCTACTGTTCTGCAATATTTGGGATCATTACTCAGTGGCATTGCTGATCAATCCATGCCCATTCGAGCCCTTCACTCCACTTTTTATGAATTCCTCACTACACGTGATAGGAGTGGGCCATTCTTCATCAATCTTACAGATGTGGATGTGCAACTAGGTAGCACCTGCCTTCAAGTGATGTCACAGCACCTGCAGTTCAACATCTGCAAATTGGAGAGTTCATATTTCCGCAATTCACAGGTTGCTGACTTAGGGTACCGCATTAAGGACCATATCAAACCACACTTGTCATATTCATGTCGTTTCTGGGCTGAACATATCAAGTTGACACCATATGAGGCAATCTTAGCAAATCAAATATCAGCATTTCTCTTGAATGAAAAAATCATGTTCTGGCTGGAAGTTCTAGGCCTGCTAAATTGTATTAACATAGCTCCAACCATGCTGGAAATTATTGCAAGCTGGTTTCAGGTAGGTGCATTGACAATGGTGACAATGGACAAAGCATAATGGTTGTAGGGCCATAACCACAAGGATGCCATGGAGGCATTAAGAGATGGTGTAAAGTTTTCCAGAGTGTTTGGGGTTGTCATTTCAGAAAGTACCCCCCATTTATATCTGTCTGGACTGCCTTTTCTGCCAAAAAATAGTATCCTGAGGAGATATTTAGGTCCAAAGTTTCCAAGGTTGCCAAGAATTGCTTCTGGTAGCTTAGCACACTGGCCAAATACACAGTTGTTAGTCAGAGGACACACTGATTGTGTCACATCAGTTGCATTTTCACCAGATGGAAAGAGGATTGCATCAGGTTCTGATGATAAAACTGTCTGTGTCTGGGATGCTGAGACTGGGGTGCAAGTGGGCAATTCTCTCAAAGGACACACTGATGATGTCACATCAGTTGCATTTTCACCAGATGGAAAGAGGATTGCATCAGGTTCTCAAGATCAGACTGTCTGCATCTGGGATGCTGAGACTGGGGTGCAAGTGGGCAGTCCTCTCAAAGGACACACAGATATGGTCACATCAGTTGCATTTTCACCAGCTGGAAGGAGGATTGCATCAGGTTCTTGGGATGAAACTGTCTGCATCTGGGATGCTGAGACTGGGGTGCAAGTGGGCAGTCCTCTCAAAGGACACATTCATCCAGTCACATCAGTTGCATTTTCACCAGATGGAAAGAGGATTGCATCAGGTTCCCGGGATGAAACTGTCTGCATCTGGGATGCTGAGACTGGGGTGCAAGTGGGCAATTCTCTCAAAGGACACACTGATGATGTCACATCAGTTGCATTTTCACCAGATGGAAAGAGGATTGCATCAGGTTCTTATGATAAAACTGTCTGCATCTGGGATGCTGAGACTGGGGTGCAAGTGGGCAATTCTCTCAAAGGACACACTGATGATGTCACATCAGTTGCATTTTCACCAGATGGAAAGAGGATTGCATCAGGTTCTCAAGATAAAACTGTCTGCATCTGGGATGCCAAGGGTGGGGTGCAAGTTGGCAGTTCTCTCAAAGGACACATTCATACAGTCACATCAGTTGCATTTTCACCAGATGGAAAGAGGATTGCATCAGGTTCTTGTGATGAAACTGTCTGCATCTGGGATGCTGAGATTGGGGTGCAAGTGGGCAATTCCCCCAAAGGACACACAGATTGTGTCACATCAGTTGCATTTTCACAAGATGGAAAGAGGATTGCATCAGGTTCATATGATAAAACTGTTTGCATCTGGAATGCCGAGACTGGGGTGCAAGTGGGCAATCATCTCTCTGGACACACAGATTTTGTTGCATCAGTTGCATTTTCATCAGATGGAAAGAGGATTGCATCAGGTTCTGATGATAAAACTGTCTGCATCTGGGATGCTGAGACTGGGGTGCAAGTGGGCAATTCTCTCAAAGGACACACTAGTTGGGTCACATCAGTTGCATTTTCACCAGCTGGAAGGAGGATTGCATCAGGTTCAAGGGATAACACTGTCTGCATCTGGGATGCTGAGACTGGGGTGCAAGTGGGCAGTCCTCTCAAAGGACACACTGATTGTGTCACATCAGTTGCATTTTCACCAGATGGAAAGAGGATTGCATCAGGTTCTTGGGATAAAACTGTCTGCATCTGGGATGCTGAGACTGGGGTGCAAGTGGGCAGTCCTCTCAAAGGACACACTCTTAATGTCACATCACTTGCATTTTCACCAGATGGAAAGAGGATTGTGTCAGGTTCTTGGGATGACACTGTCTGCATCTGGGATGCTGAGACTGGGGTGCAAGTGGGCAATCCTCTCAAAGGACACACTGATTATGTCAGATCAGCTACATTCTCACCAGATGGAAAGAGGATTGCATCAGGTTCTGATGATAAAACTGTCTGCATCTGGGATGCCAAGACTGGGGTGCAAGTCGGCAGTCCTCTCAAAGGACACACTCATACAGTCACATCAGTTGCATTTTCACCAGATGAGAAGAGGATTGCATCAGGTTCTTGTGATAAAACTGTCTGCATCTGGGATGCTGAGATTGGGGTGCAAGTGGGCAATTCCCCCAAAGGACACACTGCTTGTGTCACATCAGTTGCATTTTCACCAGATGGAAAGAGAATTGCATCAGGTTCTTATGATAAAACTGTTTGCATCTGGAATGCCGAGACTGGGGTGCAATGGGGCAATCCTCTCTATGGACACACTGGTTGGGTCACATCAGTTGCTTTTTCACCAGATGGAAAGAGGATTGCATCAGGTTCAAGGGATGAAACTGTCTGCATCTGGGATGCTGAGACTGGGGTGCAATGGGCAGTCCTCTCAAAGGACACACTGATTGTGTCACATCAGTTGCATTTTCACCAGCTGGAAGGAGGATTGCATCAGGTTCTTGGGATAAAACTGTCTGCATCTGGGATGCTGAGACTGGGGCGCAAGTGGGCAATTCTCTCCAAGGACACACTCATTATGACATCAGTTGCATTTTCATCAGATGGAAAGAGGATTGCATCAGGTTCTTTTGATACAACTGTCTGCATCTGGGATGCTGAGACTGGGGTGAAAGTGGGCAATCCTCTCAATGGACACACTGATTGTGTCATCAGTTACATTTTCACCAGATGGAAAGAGGATTGCATCAGGTTCTGATGATAAAACTGTCTGCATCTGGGGCTGAGACTGGGGTGCAAGTGGGCAGTTGTCTCAAAGGACACTGTGATGATGTCACATCAGTTGCATTTTCACCAGATGGAAAGAGGATTGCATCAGGTTCTTGGATAAAACTGTCTGCATCTGGGATGCTGAGACTGGGGTGAAAGTGGCAGTTGTCTCAAAGGACACCCTGATGCTGTAACATCAGTTGCATTTTCACCAGATGGAAAGAGAATTGCATCAGGTTCTGAAGATAAACTGTCTGCATCTGGGATGCTGAGACTGTGGTGCAAGTGGGCAGTCCTCTCAAAGGACACACTCATTATGTGACATCAGTTGCCTTTTCATCTGATGGAAAGAGGATTGCATCAGGTGCCACTGATAAAACTGTCTGCAGCTCAGATGTTGATAATCCAGTTTATTTGGGTCACACTAAAGGCTGCAATCCAACCCATGTTATCAATTTCTCCTCAGCCAAGGAACATGCACTACTCAACCCTTCTGAGCTTTTTGCAAACATTCAAGATGACTGGAGATGCTACATTTCCTTCAATGTTGATGCTGGCTGGATCACTGGACCACATGGCCTTTTACTAATGTGGTTACCACCAAGTTACCGAGAACAAGTACATTTACCACAGATGATTATGATGATTCCCCAATCAACAATGGAGTTGGATTTGAGTGACATGACTCATGGAAGCATGTGGAGTCAGTGTTATCAAGAATAACTAATTGATGGTATTGTCCACAGCATATGCATACTCTGGTATCCAATAACATGTATTTTGATATATCAATAAAGTTCAGATATGATTTCAACTTGAGATTATAGTAAGTCTTGGGATGTGCAGTTCATTGTAAAGGTGCTTTCAATGGATATTGAGCCAATTATGTGGCACAACAATTCATTCTCAAATGATGAACAACTGGGTAGCATGACTACAATTTCTGGCTGATGACTTGCAGGCCAGCAAGCCACAGGCTAGTGAAATTGGCATTGGCCAATTCATCACTTTGCCCTGTGTTGCCTGAGAACCCACCAATTTTGGGGGGAGATATCAATAATTGAGATCCTGACTGGGTCCCTCCCCGTCCTCGGATCGAAAAGCCTCAACTTCCTGTCCCGCAGGTCGTCGCTAAACACCGTGCCGACAGCGTTAAACGCAATGTTCTGGATCGCATCTCCGTGACCGCTCAAAACCGCCCTCGCCTCCCCATCGCCGCTCGTCAGATCCACAGCCTGACCACATGCTCGCCACTCGCGCTCGCCAAAACGTGGGCAGCCGTAGGATGCCAAGCAATCTGCCCAACCTTCTTTGCAGATGCGTCGATCTCGCCACAGGATCAAAATCCCGAGGAGGCTCCCACCCTTCTTCGGCCCATCCCTCGAAAACGCCGTCGTCGACCTTCCAAATCATCACCTTTCCATCTTCACCACCCGATGCGACGATCACATCAGAATGGGGAGACCATTCGGTGTCAAGGACGGCCGCGTGTGACTGCGCGCGAGCGGAGCGTGTCAGGCAGCTTGTATGGAAATGGCCCGCCGATGCCGCTGTCACGCTTGTGAATGGCGTGGGTAAAGGGAGGATACCAAATGCGCCCCTCCAGAGGCGTTCCAGTTGAGGCTCAGGTATTTCTGCGGCGCGGGCACAACACCATCAGTGACTTCAAACTGGTAGAAGAGAAAGAACGCACGCCAGACGTGGCGATAAGGTTGGTGTCCCAGGCGCTGTTGGTTACTTTTACATTTTCGATGCCGTGCTCTCTTTTGGCCGACTGGCCAAAGACGTGTCTAGTATCCATAGCATTGGATCGCGTTCCCCAGTGTTATCGCCATTCCGATACTCACCGATACTTGGACGTGCGAACAAAACGAGACATGTCTGGATGACCTGAGTCTATTGTCATCATCCCGCCCCGCTCGCTCTTCAAGACTTACCGACAAGTCGTATCGCAGCTGATCGCAGTTCAGGAAGTAAATATTATGTAATTAAATATTGTATTCCATTCTTTTTTTTTTTTTCTTGGCTATTTTTGGACGTGCGGAGCTCCGCAATCATTTTGTTCAACGTCAATTGCGTTACACGATGAGGACATTCCTTTCTACACTTGCTAGAACCACGGCGAGAACAAGGTTTCTTACAAGAACACTAACAACAGATCCTCCAACGGTGAAGTTAACCCACTCTGAAACACGTCGACTAACGCACGATGTTCAGCTCAAACGCACGGGGCTGTACGACTTTCACGTCCAAAATGGCGCTAAAATGGTGCCCTTTGCTGGGTACTCAATGCCTCTCGTATATGGGGATGTAGGACAAGGTGACGTGCCCCGCCTAGGCCAACTAAAATAAAGAAAACCTGATTACGGGTCTAGTCGCCAGCCACCACCATGTTCGGAGCCAAGCATCCCTCTTTGACGTCGGGCACATGGTTCAAACCACGTTCGTCCCCCCATTCCTTATCCTGTTCCGTCCCTTCCAAGACGCCAATCTCGTCACAACAGCTTCCGCGGTCCAACCACCACCGCCTTCCTCGAACACCTCACCCCATCCTCCCTGTCATCTCTGTCCGCGTATTCATCCACCCTATCTGTTCTGCTCAACCATAAAGGAGGAATCATCGACGATACCATCATCACCAAACATTCCACAGACGCATTCTACGTCGTCACCAACGCTGGAAGGAGAGACGAAGACCTAGCGTGGTTTACTTCCCGGCTGGAAGCGTGGAACGCTCCCGATGGTCAGGGCGGAAAGAACGGCCCTGTGGAAATTGAGGTCATGGAAGGATGGGGCCTGATTGCGCTGCAAGTTCGTTTTCGTTCTCTTCATCATCGTTAAATCGTTGACGAGCTATAATCTTACGTTTCGTAAAGGCCCACAGGCAGCTTCGTACCTCCAATCCCTGACATCATACGACCTCCGCTCTCTCACGTTTGGCAAATCGCCTACGTGCCAATTGAAGGGTTCAACCTCCACATCGCTCGGGGCGGGTATACGGGTGAAGACGGCTTTGAAGTGCGTATCCCCCATCCTCTGATCCCGATCGCTCACTCTCCGCCCCTTTACCAGATTTCCATCCCACCTGCCCAGACTGTCGAGGTTGCTAAACTCCTCTTCAAGCCTCCCGTCCAACTTGCCGGCCTCGCTGCACGGGACAGTCTCCGCCTCGAAGCAGGCATGTGTCTCTATGGAACGATCTGGACGAAACGACCTCTCCCGTCGAAGCGGGCTTGAGCTGGGTTATTGGGAAAGAGAGGAAGGAGCAAGGTGGGTTTATCGGCGCTGAGGAGGTGCTGAGGCAATTGAAGGAAGGACCGACGAGGCGGAGAGTTGGGTTCGTCGTGCAAGGTGCTCCGGCTAGACGTGAGTCCAATATATCTCATCAAACGCAGCGGAATCTGATGTGTGCGCCACGTTATATTATAATAGAAGGAGCAAAACTGTTCGTGCCTTCAACATCGGAACCTATTGGTACTCGCTATATTGTTTTTCGAGACTTGCTCTTCCTGATACAGTCCATTAGGGACAATAACATCTGGTATACCCTCACCCACTCTCTCACAAAACATTGCCATGGGATATGTCAAATCAGGGCACCACAAAAAAGGCACCGAGCTAGAAGTGGAGGTACGAGGAAAACGGCAGACGGTGGTGGTGACACAGATGCCATTTGTAAAGCCAAAGTATTGGAGAGGATAAAATATTACTGGTTCTCTTGCAAAAGAAAGCAGTGGTCATTTGTTGACAAGCAATAACAATTTCTTTTAACTCATGGACAGTCTGACAGATCTCCAGAAGCTGTATTTTGCAATCAACTGTGTCCATATTGCATAAGTCTACTTGAGCCTGTGCTGCAATTACATTATATCTAATTATCAATGGTATGTAAATTTATTTGTGCCTAGACACTTCCCAGTCTTACCTTGGAATTGGGCTGGGAATCAGGCTTGCATAGTGTTGCCATGTCTAAGACTTAAGCTGATCAA
>JAEBUS010000017.1:644178-656903 GCA_023014475.1 Amanita pallidorosea | reverse complement strand
TGTTAAGAATGTCCTGTTTGGTCAAGTTTCGGTTCCTGATCAGGACCTGAGCTAAAATGCCCTGATTGATGTAATTCTCATAACCGATAGCTCCATCAAGATAGACATGATAGAACATTTGAGCGCAAAGAGGACCAATTTGGTAGATGCATGACATTTCAATTTGTTTCTAAAAATAAAAATATTAGCCTAATTCTTATTTCCCGAATGATACATGAGAAAAAGAGTGCTTATCAGGCTGTGCTATTGTTGAAACAATACATCATGGACTTGTCTGGCAACGCAAATGACTCATTGGGGTTATATGGATGTTGTTATGCCAATCTCGTACCAGGGCTCCTTCAAATTCCCTGCGTACAAACTAGTATGTATGTATGTATGTGTGTATGTATCTGTGTAAGTGACATCCTCAGACGTCCTAATCTAGTTGGGGTGCTATTCATCTGCCCAACAATAGTCTGTGTGTACAACAAAGTTTGCCTCAGCATGACCTTTATATGAATATTAAATAATAAAATAGAGAAAAACGACGAAAATGGTTATTATGATATATGCAGTAATGTAACAGGCAATTGGGGGTGCGTGAAGCCTTTACAGGGGATCAGCCCTGTTATCCGCACAAAGCGGCCCAAAATCCGTGTCTTTTTTGGTAGTGGTGTGACAAAACCACAACATATTTTTAGACCTGCCAGTCCTGGGAAAGTTTTGATTTCATTGTCTTCCAACAACGCACGACTCCGATGCGTGACACCAGATATTTAATCTATCTTCCCAGATAGTCTGTCACAAGTGTGACAGAAATGGTATCCCTGCTACCATTAAGCGACTATTTATCCCATAGTTGGGTTAGCATTCATTCGTAGGCGTGAGAGAAAGTCAAAACACAGATCACACATATCTAATCAGCTATAGATCCCATCGGTTTTGATAGAGGGCCATCAGCCATATCTTTGATCCGATATTTTGAGATCTCTTATCAGCTGATCTTATCACACACTTAAACTATTAATAATACACTTTAGACTACTACCCTTCTAGACAATACAATGCCCAACCCTTTGAGCATTTTGAAGGCAGTTGACAGGGCCCATAACCTATTGAAACAAGAGACAGCAGCGCACCACTAGCTAAGTAAGGTTCCAATTACTTACATTGTTAGCTAAGGTTGCCTTAGTTAATAGGTTGTTAGTTGTAAAAACTGAGGGGATAGTCGCTCAGAACACCCTCCTTATATATGTTTCAGAAACCCTAACCTAAGTACAGTGTAATCTACCTATTACATAATATTGGTCCCTAAAACGAGTCATTCTGAGTCTTCTTCTATTTATAGTCCTTCTATAATGTTCTATATGACATCATTTCATTCTATATGACGTTGTATGAGTCATAAACATGAGTCATTATGACTAATTATGAGTCATAATCATGAGTCATAAGTATGAGTCATTATTATGAGTCATTATGACTATAAATGAGTCATAACTGTAAGTCATAATTGTGAGTCATAAGTCACATGACTTCAATATTATGTAAGCTATTTATGATTAAATATGAAACACTTAATTAATAGTTATTCAATCTTATCTAATTAGATTAAGATATAGATTAGATATAGATTAGATAAGATGTTCATTACATTAGTTATTGTAATGAATGTAACTAATCTAATGTAACTATTATAATAACTGTCAGGGTTTCAACACTAGTGGAGTCCAAGCCCAGTCTCAGACTGGGCTCGGAAATCCTAGGACTGAGGCTGCTCGGAGTCCGAGTGGACTCCGAGCAGTGTGGGGCACATGTTGTCAACCACTGGTATATATAACATCGTGTGACAGTGTGACACGAGTGTGACGCAAGGCTCCATGTGACAGTGGTGATGCGCCATTTACTGTTTACTGCTGCATGTGACCCACACGTGACTGCCGTGCGTTGCATGCTGGTGACGTGATTGTGGTTGCATCATCAATCACACCACACCATGCCCGCCTCACCATTGTCGCCACTGCCAATGTTGCGTCACAACCACCATTGTCGCCACATTGATACGCCTGGAACGTGTCAGTACCTGCGCTAGTCTTATTCAGCTCCTGAGGAGGCCATTCGAGCTGAGTCGAAGCATCCTGCTCACAAATCGAAGTCTGTAGTGCCAGCAGTGCCCCGCCGAACAAAGGTCGAAGCTCGAGATCAGACAAAGTCTTCGATCCGGCCTCCTCGGTCTTAGCGGATATCCAAAACATCTCTCAGTCCCTAGACAGTCCCCATTCCGCGCTACCCGGCCACATTGCGACGACCTCAGTTCAGTCACTAGGGCCCCACCACATTGCAAATTCAGCAAAATGGGTGCCTGGTGCCTCGCCGACATAAGGACAGGACAATCACCACCCCCATAGCCCAGACTCGTGCACGTTCAACCAGCCGAAGCTTCTATGACTCGACCGATGCAGAGTGGAACGCCTCGACCATACAGTCATTGACCCTACTCGAACAACTCGCGGCGCCAGCCCGTTCGTCGCTTGCGTCAAGGATATCCAATCGCACCGAACCTCCAACAATAGATCCGGACTCTTCCATGATAGACGTACCTCCCAGCCCAGTCGAATCGCCAATGCACGACAACTTCGTTTCGTTCACCCAGGGGCAGCCTTCTTGCAGCTACCAGTATCTGAGTGAGCCAGTATATCCATCTCGGACTCAATAGGAATACAATTCGGAGACTCGAGGACGGTGACGGAGGAGAGACGAACCATGTTGACGTGTCAGATCAGTGCTCGAGGAGGCTTAGAGCCGATGTTCCATGACCCGGATGAGGCATCTGCCTTGCGTACGCCCAGGGACCCATACAGTCGAAGTTGGTTCCACCTCGAACTAATCAACAGCTCAGTTCGATTAGAAGAGCTCGCCTCCACAGGAAGCGCCACGTTCGTCGTCGGTCAAGTTGTATGGAGGATTATCACAGTCACAGTGCAGGAGGGCTACCGAAGGGAGATAGCATCCGGAGGACCACTAATCATTGTCGGACAAACCCTCAGACGATATGCGGTCATCAATTGAGAAGGCGTGCTGCATTTGAGGCTTGTTCCAGCGCACCAGCTGATGCCATATTACTCAACCTGGCACGTAGCGCGACTTCCAGTGGAATTGACACACCATCCCCAGCTCAAGGACCTACTCTGTCATGAATACGAAGCCTAGAAACCACGAAGGCATTGCAACGTAGGCTGTGCGTCGCTATCCAGTTACAGGCAGCTTCGACCGAGGTACCCGAGGATCTGTGGAGTGCTTGTTGGGTGTTGTGAACGTCGGCGATGTCGGTGGAGAAGTATTTCCGGTTTGTGCCTGGTGCACATGCTCGTTTCTGTTGTCATGGACCTATTCCCATCGTCGTGCTTCGATTGGACTTCGAGAAAATGGTAGCAAGTGGACTTTTACTATGTTGCTGATGCTGGACACTGTTCCGAATTACCCTTTTTGATACTTTGTCTTACATATATATATGTACCTGTCTTAGACAAATGACAGAGAAGTCCTGACCTTTCTTCCCTCCCCTCCGAGTTCATGGTTCAAACTTTGGCCATCTCCGAGTCTTGCCAAGGTCCCCAGCGTTGTCTCGTCTCAGTCTGTGCTCGCCTTGTCTCGACCTTTGCCCCAGTATCTTGCGTAGCCTTTGACGTGTTTCCTCACCAGCCACACTCGTCCTCATTGCCTCACCCGTCAAGATTCGATCAGTCTTCGATCCTCGTTGCCCCTTCAAAGTAACTCAGTACCACAAACACTTCATTTATCACATAACCAGGTACCTGCGTGCCTCGTACCCTCAGCCAAGTCTGAGAACCTCCTAGGACTCGCCCCCCTGTCATACGTGTTGCGTGCCAATCTCCCCTTTGTTACCTCCTATTCGTTTCGAACGCCACCTCGGTCGATCACTGAAGGTGTGCTTGAGCACTGAGAAATTGGGTTTCTTTTGGGTTTGCCCGCCGCACAGCGCATCATTTTTGGAGCCCACCGTGAGGGTCCTCATTCGTTTATTTTGGAATCTTCTCTAGGAGTCTCCTTCAGCTTTGCTGAACACCATTCGAATCTTCACAACAACTCCAACCTTCAATATTTCCACACTACACTCAGGAAGAACTCTCCCTGTGCCCCCAAGCAGACGAGCCCGCGTTCGACGTCGAGGAATTGGTACTAGGTCCATCAACCGTGCCACTCGTCCTCCTCCCCTTGCAGAGAATATCCCCAGATCACCAGCTGCTTCGACCAGCTCTATCCCTGTCGAACCAGTTAGCCCTATAGTTCCCTCTGCCTTTGCGTCCCCAACTGAAGATCTCTCGCCTTCGACTTCGTCACCCAACTCTCCAGTATCGCTTCATACAGAGCTCACTATTGTACAGCGGCGTCTTGAATCTCTTAGCGCCGCTCGACGTATCCAGGATAGTCTCGAAGTAGACCCGTCATTAGCATATCGTCTCTTGTTTGGTGACAAAGAACTATCCACTTCCACCCCGATCCCACAGTCTCCAGCCCCCTCCAGTATAATCGATTCGCCTCAAAGTGACAATTACCATTCCTTTTCATCCTTGAGTCAGCCAGACGAAGAAGAAATTCAGTATCCCAGCGACAGTGAAGACCTTGCAGACCTCACAGTACAGCCAGATATGGAAGCACACCATGGATTTCCTCAGGAGCCTCCTCCTCCACCTCCGCTGCAAATTATCTATGTCCAACCGAACCAACAAAACCACTCGACCTCGATGCCTTCGAGTACTAGTGCATCCGCGCCCAAGTTCGATTCGTCAAAGCCTCGTGACCTGCCTCGATACTTCCGAGAAGTCGAGCTATTGTTAGACGCAGCCCAGTACTCGAAGCTCAGCAGCGAAAAGAACATACTAAGCGCTACCTCGAATCACACGACTATGAAATATGGATTCCTTGCCTGAAGCGAAGATCCTGCACTCGTACGAAAGCTTCAAGGAGGCAGTCATTGCCTCGTACCCTGGCGCCGAGTCTTCCCGCAAATATAACTTGATAGATGCCGTTCGACTAAGTGACAAGCGAAAGCAGAAAGGCATCAGTACCGCATCCGAGCTAGGGGAATACTACCATGACTTCAGAGCGATCACCACCTACTTGGTAGAGCACAACAAAATATCGGAGATGGAACAGCGCCGGATGTTTGTTAAGGGCTTCCCCACCGAGTTCCTTCGAAGGGTTGCTCATCAACTAAGCACCAACCACCCGCTATAGATCCTGACAATGGCTACGCCATGGGTGATGTCTATCGAGCCGCCATGTTCCTGCTTCGAGGCTCTTCGTTTTTCCCAGAAGATATGTACGAACCACTTTCCTCATATACACCAGTCTCCGCCGCTCGTGCTTCGACGTCGGCCCCTTTACAGCCTCAGCCAGCAGTCTCAATAGCTGGATCGACCCTGATTAAGCAGGAAGATCTTTACAACCTTTTTGGCAAATTTGCCCAGACCATAGCCAAGAGCGTCACCGCTTCAATTTCGGGAGCACGCCCCACAGGAACTATCCCTATACCTCAATCGAACAACTCGACCCAAGGAAGTCAGCCTGCATCTCAGCAGTACCGACGGCCCCCCAGTGATGGCGATCTTTGTAACTTCTGCGGAGGCAACAGCCATTTCATTGCCAGTTGCGCCCAGGCTGAACAGTACCTTCGAGAAGGTAAAGCAATTAAGAGCCCGACGGACGACTTGCTCTCCCTACTGTCGGTTCCGCAGCAGATAGGCCGCCCACTTCGGCTCCATCTACTTCGACGACAGGAAGTACTTCCTCAATGTTCTTCAGTGTTGCTCCTGCGACAAGACAAGATCAAGCCGATATGTCGCCCAAGGCGTCCATGGCTGTGGTGACACCAGACGAAGAAGATTTGGATATCCGTCTCGAGGAGCTCCGACAACAAGTCCTCGCCCTACAGGATAGGCAGAAGAAGAAGAAGCTAGTCTTCGACCGCGTCGAAATCTTGAAACGCCCAACTTCGGCACCAAAGCCCCCATTCCCTTCGACGAGTGGCATACAGCCCTTGAGCGCTAGAGCAGCAGAGAAAGCACCGGAAAAGCAGTCGTTCCCCCGCCTTCGAACGCGGCTAGCGGTAGTAGAATATCGGAGCACGCGTCTGCCCCCACCTCGCAGCTAGGACCATCCTCTACCACTAAACCGAAGGCAACGGCAACTCAAGAAGCACCAGGAGGAACCTCTGAGCTTCCGACACATCCATTCGAGAAAGCGAAGGACGCAAACTACCTTCCACCAGTAGATCGAAACTTCGCTCAGCCCCTGAAAGCAAAAGAGAGAGACCCAGCATACATCACCACTGCGCCAATTCAGGATCCAAAGATTGCGGACGTGGTCTACAAACGTACTTTGAAGGAGAATCATATTACCATCACCTTTGAAGAACTACTTTCCCTTTCGCCAGACCTTCGATACCGTGTTAGAGAGGCAGTAACCCCTAAGCGTCAGCCGGCTGCTAAGGCACCGGTACACTACGTTGGAGATGGAGTAGAGCAGATCGAAGAAATCATTTCCCACCCGGCCCTCGAAACCTTCAAATGCGAGCCAGTACAAGTTAAGCCCGGCGTCTATCAGGTCCCAGACTTAGCACAAGTCTTTTACTCGGCCCAGGGACCGGACCGACCAGTCAGGTTATTGGTAGCTAAGGAATCGCATGCCCTTCGAGCCATCAAAATGGACATAGCCGACAAAGGTCTCGTCGAATGCATCCTCGACCCCGGAAGCATGATTGTCTGTATGTCAGACGCAGTCAGTCACCAGATAGGCATCCCGTACAACCCAGGGATATCACTCGAGATGCAATCAGCCAATGGTACCCTCGATAAAACACTCGGTCTTGCCCAGAACGTGCCATTCTCCATCGACGGAATTACATTCCTGTTCCAAGTCCACGTAGTTCGGTCCCCGGCATACGATATACTCTTAGGCGCCCCTTCGACGTCATAGCTCAGTCAGTTATCAAGAACTACGCCAATGCAGAGCAAACCGTCACCATTACGGACCCGGTCACAGCGAGACAGTGGACGGTACCAACCATCGAGCGTGGCCCGCCATTCTTCACCATGAGACGAAGGGAAAAGGCCATGATGGAAGGGGATTTTTGCTGCGCTTCGAGGATTTGATAGAGGATCGAGGAGAAGCTGCGTTGATCATAGAAGTCGATGAAAAAGAACAAAAACCATTGCACATTTCCGCCTACGCCCCCTTGCCCGAATCTGTTGATTACCATGCGCCCTCGAACAAAAGGTCACCCCTTCGAGACGCGATGTCCCACTTGTTTCTCGTTGCAGCGTTACAAATAGCCACGACAACCCCTTATCCTCGACCCTCGTGCTCGTTCGTTATTATTGCAGCCCTCATCCACCTCGGCTCATAACACATCAAACAGCAAGGTGGCGTCAGTTTTTACTCAAACGTCGCCGGCTGCACCGTGGAGGACTTCCTTGAAGAGAATTATGCTGAGCTCCCCGACTTAGGCGAGGACAGCGACACCGACAAGGAACCTTCGAACATACCTTATACACATTACACAACTTCATTCTCGATCCGATGGCGCCTCGACCCCTATTGCAGTTTTTGGAAAGCGCTATAAGCCGGTGGCACAAAAAGTCAAGCCAGTCATCGGCATGCTCCCGCAAGAATTCCGAATCGTCAGAAACATTACGGGAGATCCCCTTAGAGATATACCGATTTTAGACCCTCGGCCACCTTCGTTCGTGCCCACGGGTCGATACACTCAAGAGCGTATGGAAGTGCTCGATGCAGTACACAAGGACGGGTTTTTACGCCCTGAAGAACGGAAACTATTACACCATTTCATGACGTTGCACCACGAAGGATTCGCTTGGACAGACGCCGAACGCGGATGTTTCAAAGAAGAGTACTTTCCACCAATCGACATACCTACGATTCCCCACCACCCTTGGATCCAGAAAAATATCCCCATTCCGCCAGGCATATACGACGAAGTATGCAAGATGATTCAGACGAAGATACAGGCAGGAGTTTATGAGCCATCGAACTCGTCCTATCGATCGCGGTGGTTTTGCGTAGCCAAGAAAGACGGACGCCTGCGTATCGTTCATTCCCTCGAACCGTTAAACAAAGTCACCATCCAGCATTCGGGTGTCACGCCAATTCCCGAACATCTGGCAGAGAACTTCGCCTGTCGAGCCTGCGGAGCCATGTTGGACCTATTCGTAGGATACGACGAGCGCTTAATCTCCCAAAGTTCTAGAGATCTTACGACATTTCAAACCCCCTTCGGAGCGCTTCGACTGGTCACCCTTCCTATGGGATGGACCAATTCAGTCCCCATCTTTCATGACGACGTAACCTACATCTTGCAACTCGAGATCCCTGACTACACAATCCCTTATATCGACGACGTTCCGGTTAAGGGTCCCGCTTCGAGGTACCAGCTAGAAGACGGTTCATACGAGACTATCCCCGAAAACAATGATATACGGCGCTTCGTATGGGAGCATTTTCAGAACCTCAACCGGATTGTACAGCGGATGAAGTATGCGGGACATTCTCAGGCAAGAAGTTGGTGTTGTGTGCCGAAGAAATAACGGTCGTAGGCCATGTTTGCACTATTGAAGGGCGAGTTCCAGACAGCCAGAAGGTCGAAGCAATCCTTGCCTGGGGACCCTGCCAATCTCTGTCGGACGTTCGAGCGTTCCTCGGAACCGTTGGCCTCTTCAGGATCTATATCTGGCACTATTCTTGAAGGCCCACCCTTGACGATGCTCACGAAGAAAGGAGTCGAGTTTGAGTTTGGAGAAGAGCAGATTAGAGCGCAAAACGAGTTAAAGAAAGCCGTCTTAGATTCGCCTGCCATTCGACCCCTCGACTATCACTCATCAGCCCCAGTTATCCTAGCCGTCGACACTTCGCCGATTGCAATCGGGTTTTACCTCTGCCAATGCGACATAGAAGACCCGAAGAAGCGTTACTATAGTCGATTTGGTTCTATCACCCTCAACGAGAGGGAATGCCGGTTCTCTCAGGCTAAGCTGGAGATATTTGGACTTTACCGAGCGTTGAGGAAGTTCAAGCTTTACATATTGGGAGTGAGAAACCTCATAGTCGAAGTGGATGCGCGGTATATCAAGGGGATGTTGCAGAACCCGGATATCGCGCCATCAGCCTCGGTCAATCGCTGGATATTGGCCATCTTGTCATTCCATTTCGAGCTCGTCCATGTCCCAGGTACCCATCACGGCCCAGACGGATTGTCTCGAAGACCCAGACAACCAGACGATGAAGCCATTGACGAAGAAGCGGAAGACGAGGCCTTCAATGATTGGATCGACAACTTGTACAGTTTCATGCACATCATTAACCCCTCGCCTTTTATGGCGTCCCTCTCGAAGCCGACGGCGTGCGCGTCACTTTGCAGAACAGTCAGCACTTATAGCCCGGTTGCAGACACCGTGCTCAGGGTATTGGTGCTCGCCAGCGATGACGAACCTATCAGCTACACCAGAATACCTAGGACAGATGCCGCACAGAAAGAAGACGCCCGATTACCCTTCGTTAGACAATTCCTTCATGACCTGAGACGACCTGTGGACATGACCGACAAAGAGTACCAGTCGTTCATAAGGTACTGCCTTCGATTCTTCTTGCAGGACGAAAAGTTGTGGAGAAAGGACGCAAACGGTTTACACAAAGTCGTTGTGGACCAGCCCCATCGCGTTCGAGTGCTTCAGGAATGCCACGACGACGTTGGACATAAGGGCTTCGACGCTACTCGGGCCCTCATCTTAGAACGGTTTTGGTGGCCGCACGTTCACGAAGACATCAAGTGGTACCTACAGACTTGTCATCTGTGTCAGGAGCGTCAACTTCGTCTTGTTCGAATCCCACCCACTGTTGCCCAGCCAGCCCCCCTCTTCTCAAAAGTTTATATCGACATCATGCACCTACCTCCTTCGAAAGGGTATCACTACTTGATTCAAGCACGATGTTCGCTCTCTCACTACCCAGAGTACCGTGCCCTGCGCACGCAGACAGCCGAAGCAATTGGTTCTTGGCTCTTTGAAGACCTCTTGTGTCGATGGGGAGCGTTAGTGGAGATTGTGTCCGACAATGGTTCTTCGATTGTCAGCGCGTGCACCTACCTGTCCAAGCAGTACAAGATCAATCACATCCGGATCTCAGGTTATAACTCACAAGCCAATGGGATTGTTGAGCGCGCGCACTTCGACGTTAGACAGTCGTTGTACAAAGCCTGTGGCGGAGATCAGTCGAAGTGGGCTAGGTCCCTACACCGTCTTTTGGGCCGAGCGAGTCACAGTTCGTCGACGAATGGGCGTCTCCCCATACTTTGCTGTCACCGGCACGCACCCGTTGCTCCCTTTGGATATCGTCGAAGCCACTTACCTATTGCCGCCTCCGAACGCCTTCTTGTCTACCACAGATCTCATTGTCCGACGAGCGACCGAGCTGCAGAAACGACGGGAGCAAGTGGAGGCCCTTCGCGACAAGGTCTTCGAGGCTCGAATTAAGGCGGCTAGACGTTTCGAATCGGACTATAACCGAAGTATCAAAGACTACTCGTTCCAACTAGGAGACCTAGTCCTAGTCCGCAATACCGCCATCGAAAAATCTTTGAATCGAAAGATGCGCGCTCGCTATAACGGTCCCTATGTCGTCCTTGTCCGAAACCGCGGAGGAGCCTATGTTGTGTGTGAATTAGACGGTTCCGTCCTCGATAGACCCGTTGCCGCATTTAGAGTCATTCCCTACTTTGCCCGAAAGACAATTGAAGTCCCTCATGATGCGCTGGACGTCCATTTACAGCGTCTCCACGAGATGCAGGCCTCGACGAGCCTAGGGGATGACGACGAAGAAATTGCTCGAACGCCGGAGGCAGCGGACGAAGAAGAAGATCCAGGAGTAGGTGACCCCGGCGAGAGTGATGAAGATGGAGGAGAGGCGGTTGACGGAGACTATTGAAGACCGCGAAGCGCAACCTCGCACGAAGCCCTGAAAGCCACTTTTCAACAAGGTGGACCCAATCTCTTGTCTTTCACCATTTCTTTTCTCTAGTTTCGATTGTCTTCCTTTCCGTTGCGAACTATTATCAGTAATTCGTTTACATTTACCTTGATTCGATTTCCCTTGTGTTACCTCTCGTTTCCCTTGTACACACGCTTCGATCTTAGCTTCAGACACAGACATACTCACAACCAGCATTTTTTATTCACATGCAAAACAACATATACGCCCCTACGAGGTCAAAGAGGAGATCCATCGGACAGCCGAACGAGCCCGCAACAGCATCCGAACCCTAGACGCCTTCGCTTTTCCCTTGCCTCCCGTCCTCCCTGCCTTGTTCGCTTCGTGCTCTTCGAGATCTGCCGCTATCAGCTACGTTCGACCACGGAGCGCCCTACTACTTACCAGACTCCCCGATGTCGATTTCAATCACGTCTTGCTTGCGCCTCTGTTCTTCGGCCTTTTCCTTGCGTACGAGCTCGCGTTCGAGCTTGTTGAAGATGGCATTATACTTCAGATAGGTCGATAGGCGTTCGCCGACTGGGAGCCGACCGACCACATTCGGATCGAAGGTCAAGACCCCCGGGGCGTCATGCGACGGTCCCGCCGAGGCCTGCTCCACGCGTCCCTTTGGCGCTCGCACCGCCGGTTTTCCCCTCGGTTGCATCTTCGCGGGTGTCTTCGTCGCCGCTACAGTAGTGGGCCCTTGCTTCGGGGCCCGGCGCATTCTCTTCGGCGCTCCTACTTCGTCGCTGCTCGCCGCTCGATCTCGTTTAGTGGTTGTTGGGCTTGCCAAGACTGTCGCGACCTCTTCGTGGTCTATCTCAATCGCGCTGAAGTTGCATACTACCCTCGAGACCTTGCAGCGGAGACACTTGTCGCGCCACGGCTCGTCTGTGTTCGCCTCGAGGCACGTTTGTCGAGACGCAGAAGGTCTTGGTTTGCGCCTTTTGGCACGGGCCGCACTACGCTCGAATTAGCCACTTCCCTCGACCTCGCTATGATGCGCCTCTGACCTTATTTGCTCGCGGTTGGCGGCGGCCGGCCTCCTCAGCGCCGATCGTTCTCCGCATACCGCCTTTTGAATTCCCGGGTCCATGATCGGCAGCTTACCCTTGGGACCAGTGTCCACCTGCTTCCGTTTTTATTGTTACTTGCGCGGGGCCGCCGTGTCGTCCGCCGCCGAATCCTCCCTTCAGCTTGTCCTCGCTCTCGTCGCCGCTCTCGTCCGATGCGTAGCCCTCGATCGTAGGCAGTCGAATGATGGGCCTCGAACCCACGACCGCTTGAAGACGTTCGTTCGGCGAGGAGAGACCGGTGGTGCATCGTGCCACGGGCGGTCAGTCATGTTTTCGCGGTGTGAAGTCCCCTGCCCTGTAGTTGATCGGTCAGTTGAAGAAGTTGCAACAAAAGCTCGACGTACCGCTTCGGAATTCTCGGATTATCATTGCTTTCGTTTTCCGAGGCCCTGGAACCCCCGTTGGCTCGGTAGTTCTTCGCGCGACAGGCCTCCATCTCACAGATGTCACAGTTCTCCTGCGTTTTTGTTAGGGCGGCCCATCCAGAAAGTCTCAGACTGGCTTACCACGACCGCCGCCAGCTGCTTCAGCCAGTCTCCTGGTGTCGAACAATGATGCCTCGCCGACAGCCCCAGCAAGCCACTCGTCGAGCAATGCAGAAGA